>CM038715.1:42646495-42933995 GCA_021613375.1 Megaleporinus macrocephalus
GTGATGGTGTTTACAGTGGTGGTGATGGTGTTTACAGTGGTGGTGATGGTAACCAGGGGTCTCCATGTCTATAACACTAATCTACACATTGTATTTACTATGAAACCCACCAGTGAAGCTACACGTATCTTCTGAGTTTATCTGGATGTTGATGGTAAAATGTGGAAAATCTGAAAATACTAGGTTTTCTTTGGGGACTATTTGAACCTCACAGCGTCCTGCATGTATCCCTCCACCATGAATGAGTTTAAGACTGAGATCTTCTCTAAACTACCATAAACAGCGTCTCAGAATTATAACATCTACTGTAAGAACTTTCTGTGAGGGAGCTTTTAGAGGTGGACGTTTGGTTCCATTCACGTCCACTGTGAACAGATCTGACTGTATCTAGAACAGCTTTTAGAGGTAGACGTCTGGTTCCATTCACCTCCACTGTGAACAGATCTGACTGTATCTAGAACAGCTTTTAGAGGTGGACGTCTGGTTCCATTCACCACCACTGTGAACAGATCTACTGTATCTAGAACAGCTTTTAGAGGTGGACGTTTGGTTCCATTCACCTCCACTGTGAACAGATCTGACTGTATCTAGAACTGCTTTTAGAGGTGGACGTCTGGTTCCATTCACCTCCACTGTGAACAGATCTGACTGTATCTAGTACAGCTTTTAGAGGTGGACGTCTGGTTCCATTCACCACCACTGTGAACAGATCTGACTGTATCTAGAACAGCTTTTAGAGGTGGACGTCTGGTTCCATTCACCTCCACTGTGAACAGATCTGACTGTATCTAGAACAGCTTTTAGAGGTGGACGTCTGGTTCCATTCACCACCACTGTGAACAGATCTGACTGTATCTAGAACAGCTTTTAGAGGTGGACGTCTGGTTCCATTCACCTCCACTGTGAACAGATCTGACTGTATCTAGAACAGCTTTTAGAGGTGGACGTCTGGTTCCATTCACCTCCACTGTGAACAGATCTGACTGTATCTAGAACAGCTTTTAGAGGTGGACGTCTTGTTCCATTCACCACCACTGTGAACAGATCTGACTGTATCTAGAACAGCTTTTAGAGGTGGACGTCTGTTTCCATTCACCTCCACTGTGAACAGATCTGACTGTATCTAGAACAGCTTTTAGAGGTGGACGTCTGGTTCCATTCACCTCCACTGTGAACAGATCTGACTGTATCTAGAACAGCTTTTAGAGGTAGACGTCTGGTTCCATTCACCACCACTGTGAACAGATCTGACTGTATCTAGAACAGCTTTTAGAGGTGGACGTCTGGTTCCATTCACCACCACTGTGAACAGATCTGACTGTATCTAGAACAGCTTTTAGAGGTGGACGTCTGGTTCCATTCACCTCCACTGTGAACAGATCTGACTGTATCTAGAACAGCTTTTAGAGGTGGACGTCTGGTTCCATTCACCTCCACTGTGAACAGATCTGACTGTATCTAGAACAGCTTTTAGAGGTGGACGTCTGGTTCCATTCACCTCCACTGTGAACAGATCTGACTGTATCTAGAACAGCTTTTAGAGGTAGACGTCTGGTTCCATTCACCACCACTGTGAACAGATCTGACTGTATCTAGAACAGCTTTTAGAGGTGGACGTCTTGTTCCATTCACCTCCACTGTGAACAGATCTGACTGTATCTAGAACAGCTTTTAGAGGTGGACGTTTGGTTCCATTCACCTCCACTGTGAACAGATCTGACTGTATCTAGAACTGCTTTTAGAGGTGGACGTCTGGTTCCATTCACCTCCACCGTGAACAGATCTGACTGTATCTAGAACAGCTTTTAGAGGTGGACGTCTGGTTCCATTCACCACCACTGTGAACAGATCTACTGTATCTAGAACAGCTTTTAGAGGTGGACGTTTGGTTCCATTCACCTCCACTGTGAACAGATCTGACTGTATCTAGAACTGCTTTTAGAGGTGGACGTCTGGTTCCATTCACCTCCACTGTGAACAGATCTGACTGTATCTAGAACAGCTTTTAGAGGTGGACGTCTGGTTCCATTCACCTCCACTGTGAACAGATCTGACTGTATCTAGAACAGCTTTTAGAGGTGGACGTCTGGTTCCATTCACCTCCACTGTGAACAGATCTGACTGTATCTAGAACAGCTTTTAGAGGTGGACGTCTGGTTCCATTCACCTCCACTGTGAACAGATCTGACTGTATCTAGAACAGCTTTTAGAGGTGGACGTCTTGTTCCATTCACCACCACTGTGAACAGATCTGACTGTATCTAGAACAGCTTTTAGAGGTGGACGTCTGGTTCCATTCACCTCCACTGTGAACAGATCTGACTGTATCTAGAACAGCTTTTAGAGGTGGACGTCTGGTTCCATTCACCTCCACTGTGAACAGATCTGACTGTATCTAGAACAGCTTTTAGAGGTGGACGTCTGGTTCCATTCACCTCCACTGTGAACAGATCTGACTGTATCTAGAACAGCTTTTAGAGGTGGACGTCTGGTTCCATTCACCTCCACTGTGAACAGATCTGACTGTATCTAGAACAGCTTTTAGAGGTGGACGTCTGGTTCCATTCACCTCCACTGTGAACAGATCTGACTGTATCTAGAACAGCTTTTAGAGGTGGACGTCTGGTTCCATTCACCTCCACTGTGAACAGATCTGACTGTATCTAGAACAGCTTTTAGAGGTGGACGTCTGGTTCCATTCACCTCCACTGTGAACAGATCTGACTGTATCTAGAACAGCTTTTAGAGGTGGACGTCTGGTTCCATTCACCTCCACTGTGAACAGATCTGACTGTATCTAGAACAGCTTTTAGAGGTGGACGTCTTGTTCCATTCACCACCACTGTGAACAGATCTGACTGTATCTAGAACAGCTTTTAGAGGTGGACGTCTGGTTCCATTCACCTCCACTGTGAACAGATCTGACTGTATCTAGAACAGCTTTTAGAGGTGGACGTCTGGTTCCATTCACCTCCACTGTGAACAGATCTGACTGTATCTAGAACAGCTTTTAGAGGTGGACGTCTGGTTCCATTCACCTCCACTGTGAACAGATCTGACTGTATCTAGAACAGCTTTTAGAGGTGGACGTCTGGTTCCATTCACCTCCACTTTGAACAGATCTGACTGTATCTAGAACAGCTTTTAGAGGTGGACGTCTTGTTCCATTCACCACCACTGTGAACAGATCTGACTGTATCTAGAACAGCTTTTAGAGGTGGACGTCTGGTTCCATTCACCTCCACTGTGAACAGATCTGACTGTATCTAGAACAGCTTTTAGAGGTGGACGTCTGGTTCCATTCACCTCCACTGTGAACAGATCTGACTGTATCTAGAACAGCTTTTAGAGGTGGACGTCTGGTTCCATTCACCTCCACTGTGAACAGATCTGACTGTATCTAGAACAGCTTTTAGAGGTGGACGTCTGGTTCCATTCACCTCCACTGTGAACAGGTCTGAGTGTTTCACACTGAACCGCTTGTGTCAGTTAGAAATGTGTTGTATATGGTGACACTGTTTCTTTGTTAATGTTGGAACTGTTACTTGTAAAGGTTATAATTATGTTATAATTACGTACAGTACGCACTCTTTCATCTCGCCAGCACATATCTTCAAGTTCCGTCACGTTTTGTGTACCTTGTTGGTGCCGCTCGCCCCGAGGGTCTCGCTCTCTTTCTCGTTAATTGCGGTGAACCGTGTGGGCTTCTGTGTGTTGTTCTGTAATTGTTCCCGCCCGAAGCTGTTCCACTCCCGTTCACTCCGTGTTGGGAATTATCTCACTCCCTCAGGCCGGCCCACTCCCGTTCAGCCTTTTAGGATTTACCCAGCATGCCCCAATACACCTCAGCTCCTTCAGGCACGTGAGCCCCCTCGGACCCTCATTTAAGGCTTTGCACATTCCTCTGTGGTCTCGCCTCAAAACCATCTGCCTCTGCGTTTAAACCACATCGTCCTGGTGTCAGACTGCAAATGAGCTCCGTTCTGATTGGCTCAGCTGAGAGGCGATGCTGTCGTCCATCGTCAGCAGCTGACGGGCATCACAGTGTTTAGCAAGCTTCGTGATGCCACACCCCCTCCCGCCCCCCGGCAAAGTTCACTCTGCCCTACTTCCTTCTCCTCACGCTCCTCTTCCACTCCGCCCTACCTCCAGCTCCTCTTCCACTCCGCCCTACCTCCAGCTCCTCTCCCACTCTGCCCTGCCTCCAGCTCCTCTCCCACTCCGCCCTACCTCCAGCTCCTCTCCCACTCCGCCCTACCTCCAGCTTCTCCACCACTTCACCCTGCCTCCAGCTCCTCTCCCACTCCGCCCTACCTCCAGCTCCTCTCCCACTCTGCCCTACCTCCAGCTCCTCTCCCACTCTGCCCTACCTCCAGCTCCTCTCCCACTCTGCCCTACCTCCAGCTCCTCTCCCACTCCGCCCTACCTCCAGCTCCTCTCCCACTCCGCCCTACCTCCAGCTCCTCTCCCACTCTGCCCTACCTCCAGCTTCTCCACCACTTCACCCTGCCTCCAGTTCATCTCCCACTCTGCCCTACCTCCAGCTTCTCCCCCACTCCGCCCTACCTCCAGCTTCTCCCCCACTCCGCCCTACCTCCAGCTTCTCCCCCACTCCGCCCTACCTCCAGCTTCTCCCCCACTTCACCCTACCTCCAGCTTCTCCCCCACTCCGCCCCACCTCCAGCTTCTCCCCCACTCCGTCCTGCCTCCAGCTTCTCCCCCACTTCACCCTGCCTCCAGTTCCTCTCCCACTCCGCCCTACCTCCAGCTCCTCCCCCACTCCACCCTGCCTCCAGCTTCTCCACCACTTCACCCTGCCTCCAGCTCCTCTCCCACTTCACCCCACCTCCAGCTTCTCCCCCACTCCGTCCTGCCTCCAGTTCCTCTCCCACTCCGCCCCACCTCCAGCTTCTCCCCCACTCCGTCCTGCCTCCAGCTTCTCCACCACTTCACCCTGCCTCCAGCTCCTCTCCCACTTCACCCTACCTCCAGCTCCTCTCCCACTTCACCCTACCTCCAGCTCCTCTCCCACTTCACCCTACCTCCAGCTCCTCTCCCACTCTGCCCTACCTCCAGCTCCTCTCCCACTCTGTCCTGCCTCCAGTTCATCTCCCACTCCGCCCTACCTCCAGCTTCTCCCCCACTCTGCCCTACCTCCAGCTCCTCTCCCACTCCGCCCTACCTCCAGCTTCTCCCCCACTCCACCCTGCCGCCAGCTCCTCTCCCACTCTGCCCTGCCTCGCTTCTCTCCCATTTTGCCCTGCTTCCAGCTCCTCTTCCTCTCCGCCCTGCCTCCAGCTCCTCTTCCTCTCCGCCCTGCCTCCAGCTCCTCTCCCACTCCGCCCTACCTCCAGCTCCTCTCTCACGCCGTCCTGCCTCCAGCTCCTCTCCCACCCCTACCTCCAGCTCCTCTCTCACTCCGTCCTGCCTCCAGTTCCTCTCCCACTCTGCCCTGCCTCGCGCTGCTGTCCCATTTTGCCCTGCTTCCAGCTCCTCTTCCTCTCCGCCCTGCCTCCAGCTCCTCTTCCTCTCCGCCCTGCCTCCAGCTCCTCTTCCTCTCCGCCCTGCCTCCATCTACCTGTAATTGTAGTATCTCCACTATAACCTGGAAAACTAATGTAGCAATAGGAGTTTCTATAAGAACCTCCACAGAGTCTCGGATCTGTTCCGTTTTACTTTCTTCTGTTCCTTGAAATCAGAACAGAACGAGAGAAAGGAGCGCCCGCACGCTAGGCTGGCTGCAGCTCACGCGAAACAAAGTAAGCCCAGAGAGATACATACTCAGAATAACAGTTAATAACATAATCTGTTCTCTTTAAACACCTGAATTCACCACCATCGCCCACATTCAACACTTTAATTACTGACCAGAGAGCAACACTACATCAGCTCCAACAGTTTGCCACTGCTGGTTCACCCTCAGACCACCAGATCATGGTCCAGTGTACATGATGTTGTGTGAAGAATGTGGACTATATATATATGACTTTATAGGAGAAAACAAAAACTGTCTTTACAAGTCAATGGAACCAGAAGTTTTCTTAAGCTATTTTGGAGCATTTCTATTGGTCCATTCATCATGAGATTTTTCACTCAACCTAAACAACAACTGCCGTGTTTAAATGATGCAGAAAACGTAAAAATCAACAAATATATCATAACTGTCCTAAGAAAAGGTATATCTCAATTTTTGTTCATCTCTGTTTTCCTACAGCATTTAAACACGGCACGAATTCTGGTTCCATCGACTGACATTGAAAGTGAAGACAGTTTGGGATGGAACGTTCTTCAGTCTTTAAAACTCTGGAATATAAATTTCATATACAGAAGAGATTCTTTCCTGTGAGATGTTCTGTATCTCTCTGAGGCATGTAGGGGAACGCAGTCTGTTTCTTTCTGGGGTTATTGGACCCTGTTTGGGGTCGGAATATCCAAAGGAAGCTCTATTAGAGGTGTTGTTTACAGTAAAAGCCTGTAATCAGTTTGTTTTCTTTTCTGCAGGACGGTGTATTTTAGGTGAAGATGTGATTAGCGTGGGGTTAAAACGTGTCTGTGTGGTTCAGCTCGGCCTCTGTGTTTATTGAAGATATTTATATTAAATATATAAATATAAACCATATCAAATACCGCTATACTGTAGCATAGCTGAAAACCATACCATATACCGTACAGCATTTGGTTTGGTGGATTATTCAGTATTTAAAATACTTCATACTTCATTCACGCCCTAAACTGTCCTGCATGACCTTCCCCGATCAAAGGTCCTGCCCCAACATCTCAGTGTTTAGGCCTCTCCAGAGCCTGGTGACTTGTGAACCTGTACAGGTGGACTCACTCTTGTTCTTTAGATCTTTCTGAAACCCCAATAGCCATACATACACCTTCAGAACTTGGGCAGATATTCTCCACCAGGAATTACTGGTGGACACCAGAGTTCAGGTTTCCATCTATTATGGCAAGTCGCTCAGGCCCTGGAGCACCAAAGCAGCCCCACACCATGGCACTACCACCACCATGTTTCGCTGCTGATGTGATGTTTGTGTTATGGAATGCTGTGTAAGCTTTTACACCAGATCTAGCCTCCAAAAAGTTTTGCTGGTCCACAGGATATAATTCCAGCAGGCGTGAAACGAACCAGTGAGCAGGTCTTGGTGAGCAGTCGCCTCGTAGCTCTTCCACAGATACCCTGCAGATGTTCTAATGGTGTAGTCCTAAAAGCTGAGCTTATCTGTGCTGAGTGAGGCCCACAGGTCCTTAGATGTTAGTTCTTTTATGACTTCCCGTATGAGTTGTTGTTGTTGCTGCACTCTCTGAGGTGTCCTGGTAGGTCGGCCCCTTCTGGAGGATCTCCTAGAGTTTGGAAGCGAAGACTGGACTCCTGGAGTAGTCTGGGTTCTATTTAGGTGATGTTTAGTAATCATGCCGGGGTGTGTCCAGTTTAATTGATGGCTATTATCAGCTAAAGCAACTGGGGAGAATTACTTATTCACACTGTGCCAGTTAAACTTACTAAACGAAGTGGTGAGTAAACAAACAGCGTCTGTGTGTTCACTAATTGAAACTATTAAGTGTGCAAAAAATAGAAGAAGTCAGGAGGCAAGTGTTCTCGAAGCTTAACGTTTATTTATTTATGTAGCGCCGTTTGTAACAGATGTGGTCAGAAAGCAGCTGTACAGAAAAAAACATGGTCCAACCTTCCAATGAGCAAACCAGGAGTAAGAGGAGGAACCTAGAGAGGAACCAGATGAGGAACCCGTGTATATATATATATATATATATATATATATATATATATAGTATGAGGAGACAAAGAGGAAGAAGTTCCAGCACAGTAGCAGCAGGAACCAGCTGAGTGTTTGTAAAGGAGGAGACAGTCTGTGAAGTAAGCAGATGGAATCTTTGGAGGTGCTAGTAGATCAGGAGACTTTTCCACAAAGCACTGGAAAGTACTGATAATGGAGTGTAAATGTAAGGAGTAGAAAGTACTGATAATGGAGTGTAAATGTAAGGAGTAGAAAGTACTGATAATGGAGTGTAAAAGTAAGGAGTAGAAAGTACTGATAATGGAGTGTAAATGTAAGGAGTAGAAAGTACTGATAATGGAGTGTAAATGTAAGGAGTAGAAAGTACTGATAATGGAGTGTAAATGTAAGGAGTAGAAAGTACTGATAATGGAGTGTAAATGTAAAGAGTAGAAAGTACTGATAATGGAGTGTAAATGTAAGGAGTAGAAAGTACTGATAATGGAGTGTAAATGTAAAGAGTAGAAAGTACTGATAATGGAGTGTAAATGTAAAGAGTAGAAAGTACTGATAATGGAGTGTAAAGGTAAGGAGTAGAAAGTACTGATAATGGAGTGTAAATGTAAGGAGTAGAAAGTACTGATAATGGAGTGTAAATGTAAAGAGTAGAAAGTACTGATAATGGAGTGTAAATGTAAGGAGTAGAAAGTACTGATAATGGAGTGTAAATGTAAGGAGTAGAAAGTACTGATAATGGAGTGTAAATGTAAGGAGTAGAAAGTACTGATAATGGAGTGTAAATGTAAGGAGTAGAAAGTACTGATAATAGAGTGTAAACGTAAGGAGTAGAAAGTACTGATAATGGAGTGTAAATGTAAGGAGTAGAAAGTACTGATAATGGAGTGTAAACGTAAGGAGTAGAAAGTACTGATAATGGAGTGTAAATGTAAGGAGTAGAAAGTACAGATAATGGAGTGTAAATGTAAGGAGTAGAAAGTACTGATAATGGAGTGTAAAAGTAAGGAGTAGAAAGTACTGATAATGGAGTGTAAATGTAAGGAGTAGAAAGTACTGATAATGGAGTGTAAATGTAAGGAGTAGAAAGTACTGATAATGGAGTGTAAAAGTAAGGAGTAGAAAGTACTGATAATGGAGTGTAAAAGTAAGGAGTAGAAAGTACTGATAATGGAGTGTAAATGTAAGGAGTAGAAAGTACTGATAATGGAGTGTAAAAGTAAGGAGTAGAAAGTACTGATAATGGAGTGTAAAAGTAAGGAGTAGAAAGTACTGATAATGGAGTGTAAATGTAAGGAGTAGAAAGTACTGATAATGGAGTGTAAAAGTAAGGAGTAGAAAGTACTGATAATGGAGTGTAAATGTAAGGAGTAGAAAGTACTGATAATGGAGTGTAAAAGTAAGGAGTAGAAAGTACTGATAATGGAGTGTAAATGTAAGGAGTAGAAAGTACTGATAATGGAGTGTAAATGTAAGGAGTAGAAAGTACTGATAATGGAGTGTAAATGTAAGGAGTAGAAAGTACAGATAATGGAGTGTAAATGTAAGGAGTAGAAAGTACAGATAATGGAGTGTAAAAGTAAGGAGTAGAAAGTACTGATAATGGAGTGTAAATGTAAGGAGTAGAAAGTACTGATAATGGAGTGTAAATGTAAGGAGTAGAAAGTACTGATAATGGAGTGTAAAAGTAAGGAGTAGAAAGTACTGATAATGGAGTGTAAATGTAAGGAGTAGAAAGTACTGATAATGGAGTGTAAATGTAAGGAGTAGAAAGTACTGATAATGGAGTGTAAACGTAAGGAGTATAAAGTACTGATAATGTAGTGTAAATGTAAGGAGTATAAAGTACTGATAATGGAGTGTAAATGTAAGGAGTAGAAAGTACTGATAATGGAGTGTAAACGTAAGGAGTATAAAGTACTGATAATGGAGTGTAAATGTAAGGAGTATAAAGTACTGATAATGGAGTGTAAATGTAAGGAGTAAAAAGTTAATTACTCCAGTAAAGTATAAGTAACCAAAATCTCTACTTAAGTATGTTACTTAACACCTCTGGTCGTATCAGATATCACTGTGTTCAGTCCAGAAACCAACCGGAACTCAAGCATGGCTCCTGCTTGACCCTCGCGACCCTTCATTTAGGTGTTACTGACATGACGCCAGCCAGGTGGGCATCCCACGATTCCGCTCCGGCCCTCACGTCGTAAGTCTCGGCTCTTAGAGACCCGGTTGTTCACACTTACACAAGCACGAGCACTTTTTCCAGGAACTCCTTGAATGCAGGATTCATGGTGCTTTGCGTCGGCCCCCCGGGACCACGTTTCCACCTACCTGCCGCAGCCAAGAGGCCCCGCGCTAAATCGGGCCTTTCATAGCGGCGCGAGGACAAAGCGGGCGTTGTTAGCATGTCGTTTGTGTGTCTTTTTATTTCGGAAACCTGACTTTGGCACACGGTGTGAATAAAAAAAACAAAACAAAACAAAAAACAAGGGCCATTATGCAAGAGCTGCTCTCGGCCGGGGACCCGCAGGTCTTCGCCTGCCTTCCGAGGGTGTCGCTCCTGCCAAGCCTCAACCGCTGACTTGTTCCCTGACGCAACTTCTGAATGGGGAGCTCGAGCCAAGACTAACACTGAGTCATGCATTGTTGTGGGGCGCGCTGTCGTTTATGTAATGCGGCCTCCGTGAGGTTCGTGTGAAGTGGGCCGCGCTGTTCGGACAGGTGCAGCGAGAGAAGCTAATTGAGATTTATGTGCAGTCAGTACGAGAACCTGCCAGCCTGTCAGTCATCAGGAGAATTCATCAAGCGTGCTTCAGCACCATGTGAGACTACACAGTGTCTATTACTATCAGCTCCACTGACCATACAGGAGCTCCACCTACAGACTGTAGTTCATCTGATTCTCTGTATACTTTATTACTCTGTTCTTTAATGATCAGGACCCCCACAGGACCACCACAGAGCAGATACTATTAGGGAGGTGGGTCATTCTCAAGATCCGTGTTTAAACACTGTGTCCACTCACTGTCCACTCTATTAGACACTCCTACTACTTGCTGGTCCACCTTGTAGATGTAAAGTCAGAGACAGTAGCTCATCTGCTGCTGCACAGTTTGTGTTCCTCTAGTCCTTCATCAGTGGACACAGGACGCCGCCCACAGGACACTGCTGTTTGGATAGTTTTGGTTGGTGGACGATTCTCAGTCCACTCACACCAGCACAACGCACACTGACACACCACCACCACGTGAGTGTCACTGCAGTGCTGAGAATGACCCACCTCCCTAATAGTATCTGCTCTGTGGGGGTCCTGTGGGGGTCCTGATCATTAAAGAACAGAGTAATAAAGTATACAGAGAATCAGATGAACTACAGTCTGTAAGTGGAGGTCCTGTAAGGTCAGTGGAGCTGATACAGTGGACAGTGAGTGGAGGTCCTGTATGGTCAGTGGAGCTGATACAGTGGACAGTGAGTGGAGGTCCTGTATGGTCAGTGGAGCTGATACAGTGGACAGTGAGTGGAGGTCCTGTATGGTCAGTGGAGCTGATACAGTGGACAGTGAGTGGAGGTCCTGTATGGTCAGTGGAGCTGATACAGTGGACAGTGAGTGGAGGTCCTGTATGGTCAGTGGAGCTGATACAGTGGACAGTGAGTGGAGGTCCTGTATGGTCAGTGGAGCTGATACAGTGGACAGTGAGTGGAGGTCCTGTATGGTCAGTGGAGCTGATACAGTGGACAGTGAGTGTGGAGGTCCTGTATGGTCAGTGGAGCTGATACAGTGGACAGTGAGTGGAGCTCCTGTATGGTCAGTGGAGCTGATACAGTGGGCAGTGACTGGAGCTCCTGTATAGTCAGAGGAGCTGATACAGTGGACAGTGAGTGGAGCTCCTGTATGGTCAGTGGAGCTGATTCAGTGGACAGTGAGTGGAGGTCCTGTATGGTCAGTGGAGCTGATACAGTGGACAGTGAGTGGAGGTCCTGTATGGTCAGTGGAGCTAATACAGTGGACAGTGAGTGGAGCTCCTGTATGGTCAGTGGAGCTGATACAGTGGTCAGTGAGTGGAGGTCCTGTATGGTCAGTGGAGCTGATACAGTGGACAGTGAGTCCTCCACTCACTGTCCACTGTATCAGCTAATATCAGCTAATATCAGCTAATCCTGTATGGTCAGTGGAGCTGATACAGTGGATAGTGAGTGGAGGTCCTGTATGGTTAGTGGAGCTGATACAGTGGACAGTGAGTGGAGGTCCTGTATGGTCAGTGGAGCTGATACAGTGGACAGTGAGTGTAGGTCCTGTATGGTCAGTGGAGCTGATACAGTGGACAGTGAGTGGAGGTCCTGTATGGTCAGTGGAGCTGATACAGTGGACAGTGAGTGTAGATACAAGGAGGGGGGTTTAATATTATGGCTGATCTGTATGTTTATATATATATATATATATATATATATATATATATATATATGTGTGTGTGTGTGTTTATATATATGTGTGTGTGTGTGTTTATATATATGTGTGTGTGTGTTTATATATATGTGTGTGTGTATGTATATATGACATTTACTTATAGTGTATTATAACATTGTTATGAGAAATATTAGCTCTAATTTTAGTGTTAATGCCTCAAAATTCTCTCTTCAGACACGGAAACTGACCAAAGTGGAGCGTCAGCGGTTCAGCGAGGAGGTAGAGATGCTGAAGAACCTGCAGCACCCAAACATCGTCCGCTTCTACGACTCCTGGAAGTCCACCGTGAAAGGACACAAGTGTATCCTGCTGGTCACCGAGCTTATGACCTCAGGCACCCTCAAGACGTGAGTCTGGACCTTCGGTTTGATACAAACGTATAACATCAGCATGTGACGTCAGCGTCTTCAGGTGCTGACGATACCCAGGATAGTAGGGCTGCACCTAACGATTAATTTCCTAATCGATTAATCTAACGATTATTTTTTCGATTAGTCGCTTAGTCTAATAACTCATTTTTAGATGACTCTGAGTGTGTTAATGTATTAAAGTGACCTTAAACGCGTGTGATCTATAAATGGTTGAAGACTAAGAGTCTACGCTCTGACTCGACTTTTAGAGGCACAAATGAAACGTAGCCTACACGCCTCACACACAAGAACTCGGACAGTTTGTGGACTATATATATATATTTTGTCAGAGAGTCGTTTGAGAAGCTGCTACGTGTGTTTAGAGCTCCGCGGTATCTAGAACAGTCTCAGGTTCTACACTGGACGATTAAGAAACAGTAGCGATGTGTAGTCTAGTGACTCTACTGGAAGAAACAAGTTTAAAAAACTCGTTTTCGAAAAGCTTACGGATACTGATGGGTTGGAGAAGTACCGCTGGAGACCATGGGGGGCAGTGCAAGACGCGACCACTTTCACATGAAGACGAGAAAGAAGAGACGGGGGGACTTTTTGAAGAGACGTTGGGCGAGTTGATTAGAAATTCCCAGAAATAGCTTCCCCGCAGCGCCGAGACAAACAGCCGCCTTTCTTCGTTTTTGAAGTAAATAAAGAACTGCCCTATAGTGGACGTGTTGCTCAGCAACCATGGCAACGGAGCTGAAGTGTGAGGGCAGGGACGGCTATATTGCTCCAAGTATAAATCAGCTTTTACAGCGTAGCCTTAGAAAAACCTCTCGTGATGTAAGAGCACAGTGGGCGTGGTTAGTATTTTTTAATGACTGAGTACTGATTACAGTGAGTAGAAGATCTGCTGGTCCAGCAGGTCCAGCTGGGCTGAGTGTTACTGAACGCCGCTCGTCCTGGTTCTCTCCGGCTCTCTCAGGTACCTGAAGCGCTTTAAGGAGATGAAGCTGAAGCTGCTTCAGCGCTGGAGCCGCCAGATCCTGAAAGGTCTCCACTTCCTGCACACGCGCACCCCTCCCATCATCCACAGGGACCTGAAGTGCGACAACATCTTCATCACCGGCCCCACGGGCAGCGTGAAGATCGGCGACCTCGGACTGGCCACGCTGAAAAGAGCCTCCTTCGCCAAGAGCGTGATCGGTGAGCCGCCGCCAGCGTCCGCAGCTGAAGCTTTACTAATGAAAGCGTGAGCCGGAACCTTAACTTCCCAATCTTGTACAGGGACCCCCGAGTTCATGGCCCCGGAGATGTACGAGGAGAAGTACGACGAGGCGGTGGACGTGTACGCGTTCGGAATGTGCATTCTGGAGATGACCACGTCCGAGTACCCGTACTCGGAATGTCAGAACGCTGCGCAGATCTACCGCAAAGTCACGAGCGTGAGTGCCAAGCTGTTTACTTCATTGTTGTTGTTGTTGTTGTTTTTTGTTTTTTTTTGTTGGGTTTAATTTAAAGTTCAACAACTACTGACCATGTTTACAGACAGGTTTAACATAATCTATGTACGTGTGTATATATATATATATATATATATATATATATATATATATATATATATATATATATATATATATATATATATATCATTTTTAGTTTTTTTTTTTTTTTAAAGGAAAATGCCCAAAAAAAACCCCCAAAAGACAAAATATGGAGTGATAATAAATGAAGTAAATGAATATTAATTTAAAAAATATAATCAGTATTTTTTGGCTTTAGAGAGTAGACCGGAGCAGTGCATACATTATACACATATACATTCACAAATACACAGTTGCAAATGACATGAGCAGACCAATCAGAGCGCATGGGGAGGCAGGGCTTAAAGAGTTTTACACGTACAGTGTAAAGAAATTAAAATTTAAAAAATAACAGCCTGTAAAATGAAAAACATCATGTTTTAAAAGTTGTTCAGTTGTTATTCTTAGCTGCACACAGTCTGCAGACATAGAAAAGCTAAGGTATTTACAATTGTTGCGAGTGAGTTTCGTGTAAGTTACAGGATGCATGACACCACACAACTTAAGAATAGATTGCAACTGTTGCAAGTGAGTTTCATGTATGTTACAGGATGCATGACACCACACAACTTAAGAATAGATTGCAACTGTTGCGAGTGAGTTTCATGTAAGTTACAGGATGCATGACACCACACAACTTAAGAATAGCTTGCAACTGTTGCGAGTGAGTTTCATGTTAGTTACAGGATGCATGACACCACACAACTTAAGAATAGATTGCAACTGTTGCAAGTGAGTTTCATGTTAGTTACAGGATGCGTGACACTACACAACTCAAGAATAGCTTGCAACTGTTGCAAGTGAGTTTCATGTTAGTTACAGGATGCGAGACACTACACAACTCAAGAATAGATTGCAACTGTTGCGAGTGAGTTTCATGTAAGTTACAGGATGCATGACACCACACAACTTAAGAATAGCTTGCAACTGTTGCAAGTGAGTTTCATGTTAGTTACAGGATGCGTGACACTACACAACTCAAGAATAGATTGCAACTGTTGCGAGTGAGTTTCATGTAAGTTACAGGATGCGTAACACTACACAACTCAAGAATAGCTTGCAACTGTTGCAAGTGAGTTTCATGTTAGTTACAGGATGCGTGACACTACACAACTCAAGAATAGATTGCAACTGTTGCGAGTGAGTTTCATGTAAGTTACAGGATGCGTAACACTACACAACTCAAGAATAGCTTGCAACTGTTGCAAGTGAGTTTTATGTTAGTTACAGGATGCGTGACACCACACAACTCAAGAATTACATGCAAGTGTTGTGAGGGAGTGTCTTGTTAGCTACAGGACATGTGACACTATGCAGCTCAGGAATAACATGCAACGGTTGTGTGTGAGTTTTCGTGTGAGTTATTGGATGCTTGACACTACACAACTCAAAAATAGCTTGTAACTATTGCTGATGGGTTTCATCTGAGTTACAGGATGCGTGACACTACACAACTCAAGAATAGCTTGTAACTATTGCTGATGGGTTTCATCTGAGTTACAGGATGCGTGACACTACACAACTCAAGAATAGCTTGCAACTGTTGTGAGTGAGTTTTATGTGAGTTACAGGATGCGTGACACTACACAACTCAAGAATAACATGCAACTGTTGTGAGTGTCTTGTTAGCAACAGGACATGTGACACTATGCAACTCAGGAATAACTTGCAACTGTTGTGTGTGAGTTTTCATGTGAGTTACAGGATGCTTGACACTACACAACTCAAGAATAGCTTGCAACTGTTGCGAGTGAGTTTTATGTGAGTTACAGGATGCGTGACACCACACAACTTAAGAATAACATGCAACTGTTGTGAGTGAGTGTCTTGTTAGCTACAGGACATGTGACACTATGCAACTCAGGAATGTCTTGCAACTGTTGCGAGTGAGTTTCAGGGGAGTTGCAAAATGCTTGACACTACACAACTTAATAACTTGTGACGGCTGCTTGTTTAAGTAACATTAGTTAACTATTATTAATGTAGTAGCTCAGCTGTAGTGTCTGTTAAGGCTTCATATGAAAACAGTGTTAATTAATTCAGTTGTTACGTGTCTACTAAACATTATTTTAAGGTTGCACGCAACATTTAGTGTTTGTTGTGGTTGTGTTTTCTCTTGTGGCACCGTTTCGACAATCATCTGCTTCGCATTCTAGTCAAACAGCCACTTCCTGTCAAAGTAGGTGGTTCTCGGCCAAAAGCTACCAGATGTTCCGCCGTTGGTCACCCGTCTGGCTTCCAGAACTGGAACCGACTCATCAGACCCAGCAAGATGAACCTGGAGTAGAATCTGAGGAGCTGGTTTATCTTCAGCTTTACTTACAGCAGCTGCTTTGAAATCCAACTTCTTCTTTCCTTCATCACCGCATTCTGTTGTTGATCACATCTGCCACGTGTGGCTCAGCGTGACTATTCTTTACATAAGCGCTCATACGCACGTCCATCTGGATGTCCTTATCTATTCCCCCCCACCGTGGGGGGCTCCCTCACCCCCTGAGTCTGCATGGAAAGGAGCAGTAAACGTGCCGCTATACGTCTCGCTCCTCGTTCTGTCTCTGCCCTTCTTCCCTCATTTCCGCTCGTTTCCTTGAGAGCGCTGGTAGATCAGCCCGGAGCCGAGCCTTATTTCTGCCCGTGGCTGGAGTGGAGCTGGATTAGACTCGCTGGTGGACTCTGGAATGTCCCCCGCAAGGATCCCTCCGTTATACGGGTCTCTGAAAACATAACCTTCCTGGTTTTTGGAGTTGTGCCATCCTCCATATTATATAACTTGAGAAAGCTTGTGAGAAAAATCGTTTAACACGCTTTTTAAAGAAGGATATTTCTGGTTCTGGAGTCCAGTTCCGAGCTGGAGGGGAGTATTTGGAAGGATTTGATGGTGATAATATTTGGCAGCTCTTTCTCTCAGTTCGTTTCGTTTCGGTGTGTTCGTTTACGCCATAATCAAAGCTGGTATTGCAGAAACACAAGCCGCTCGTCCTGAAGCTCAGTGGAAACTAGTATGAGAATAAGTGTACAGTCCACATCCTGGAGAACGTTTTCCAGAAGTCCAGTTTCAGTGACATTCAGGAGAACCTCGTTTTCACCCACTCGCTGAACCACCAGTTTATTCCGTGAAACCAGTCACTGGAATGGATTCAGTCTTGGTTTGGGCACTTGCAACTGTTGCACATGAGTTTTACAAGTTTTGCAGTATTCAAGCAACTGAAGTTGCTTGTAAGTTTGGCTGTGTAAAGCTAACCAGACACTCTGATCTTGCAATGCAAGACAGGATCAATGTATGGAGAGATATGGAGATGCTGTTAATTGATATCTACTTGGATTGTTTTGAGCACCAAACTTTGAACATTGATCATGTGGTGCTTTTTCGGCATCTCATGAAACTTGCAACTGTTGCACATGAGTTTCACGTGAGTTGCTCGATGAGATGCTTGACCCTTGCTTTCACGTAGGTTACAAGCAACTAAAGTTGCATGCAAGTTTGGCTCTGTAAAGCCAATGAGACACTCTGATCTTGCAATGGAAAACAGGATCAATGTATGAAGAGATATTGAGATGCTGTTAATTGACATCTACCTGGACTGTTTTGAGCATCAAACTTTGAACACTGATCAAGCGTTTCGGCATCTCATGAAACTTGTCCTACAAAAAAAAAACCTCACGTGTCAGTTGCAGGATGCTTGACACTTCGCAACTCAAGAGCAACTTGGTGTTACATAGGTTTCAAGCAACTAAAAGCCCAGTTTTGGTGAAGTTCAGGAGGACATCGTTTTTACCCACCCTGTTAAATAACCACCTGTTAATTCTGTGAAACCAGTCGGTGGAATTGAAACAGTATCATCATGTGATGCATTTTCGGCATCTCATGAAACTTGTTTTGAGGAGCTTGCAACTGTTGCACATGAGTTTCACTTGAGTTGCAAGATGCTTGATGTTTAGTTGCTTTTTACATAGGTTTCAGGCAACTAAAGTTGCATGTAAGTTTGACAGTCTGATCTTGCAATGAAGAACAGGATCAATGTGCCTTATGGAGAGACATGGAGATGCTATTAATTGACATCTACCTCGATTGTCTCATGAAACTTGCAACTGTTGCACATGAGTTTCACGTGAGTTGCTTGATGAGATGCTTGACCCTTGCTTTCACGTAGGTTACAAGCAACTAAAGTTGCATGCAAGTTTGGCTCTGTAAAGCCAATCAGACACTCTGATCTTGCAATGGAAAACAAGATCAATGTATGGAGAGATATGGAGATGCTGTTAATTAACATCTACCTGGATTGTTTTGAGCACCAAACATGATTGAACACTGATCATGTGGTATGTTTTCGGCATCTCCTGAAACTTGTTTCACAAAGTTTAAGTGGTTACAACTGTCTCGTGTGAGTTTCATGTGAGTTGCAGAATGCTTGACACTTCGCAACTCAAGAGCAACTTGATTTTACGTAGGTTTCAAGCAACTAAGAGCCCAGTTTCAGTGATGTTCAAGAGGACCTCGTTTTCACCCACCTGGTGAACCACCTGTTAATTCAGTGAAACCAGTCGGTGGAATTGAAACAGTATCATCATGTGATGCATTTTTTCGGCATCTCATGAAACTTGTTTTAAGGGGCTTGCAACTGTTGCACATGAGTTTCACATGAGTTGCAAGATGCTTGATGTTTAGTTGCTTTCACATAGGTTTCAAGCAACTAAAGTTGCATGTAAGAACAGGATGAATGTGCCTCATGGAGAGGCATGGAGATCCTATTAATTGACATCTACCTGGATTGTTTGGAGCACCAAACTTTGAACACTGATCAAGAGGTACTTGTTGGATTTGTTGCAAACTGTTCTCGTTGTAGTTGATTCGTCGTTGCATGTATCCGCTCAAACATGCCCACAGATTGTGTCACCGTCCAGTTACTTTAGCACACTTAAGTCGGAGCGAAATCCTCCTGGAGCTTATAAAACCACACGGACCATTTACCGCGCATGCAGTGTGAGTCATCATCATCTTTGGTAACGTTGACATCACCTCCCGTCCGAGATGGAGTTAGAAATCAAAGCTCTACGCCGTGTGTTCGAGCGACTGTGGCGAAGCTCTGGTTCTCTGTTTGTTTGCGAAGCCCACAATCTGGCGCTGTCCAAACAGAGCGCCCGCCGTTCGGCTGCCTCAGTGTGTGAACGACAAAGCCGGGAGATTTGGGCGAAGGTGGGAACGGAATCCATCCGTGAATCCAACGCTTCATGAAACTGCATGCTTTGCAGATTCTCCACAAACATCACAGGAGCTGAAGGGAAAAGAGGCGGTGATGACTTTAGCAACAAGGTTCCATTCCTGCTCCGTGAGGCGCTCGGGCCAAAACCAAGAGAACTGCGTAGCTGCGTATGTTCACTGCATGGAAACACATGGAAACAAAGTTCGAGAGCTGAGAAGAATAACAGGAAACACTGAAACCAACTGTTCTGTAACTGACCACAAAGTCATTCCAGTAATTTGGTTGGAGCGTTATCTAATATCAGTTCTTCTAATGAGATGAGGGATGAGCTTCTCATGAGGAATCCATTTCTGCCACATTCATTACTTCGATCAACCCCCCTTTCATCTCCATCCCCCACTGGATTGGTATCATTGTAAGATAGATGTTTGGGGTCCGGGGCTTATATCTAATGCAGGGGTATCACACTATACGGGTCCCTTTGTGATCCCAGCTCTCCTAACTACATTACTACTCATTTTATAATAGCTACTAAATACTATACAGCAGTTCAGAGTTGTTACTGAATCATTTGCATTAGTTACTGAATCACTTATGGTAGTAATGTATAGTAGTTGAATCATTTGCAAAACTGAATCATTTATACTTATCATTTCTAATAAATGAGGAATCATTTATCCTCAGCACTGTATCATTTAGAGTACTCGCAGAGTCATTTGTAGTTGTTACTGGATCATTTAGTTGATGAATCATTTATATTAGGTACTTTATTGACTCTTTTATACCAGATAAAGTCGTGTATACTTAGTACTGAATCAGTGGTAGTTGTTGTAGAATCATTTATCATCAATACTGAATCATTTATAGTTGGTGCAGTATCATTTAGAGTAGAAACTGATTTTTCAAGATTCAGGAGTTTTATTGTCGTGTGTACAGCAGAACAGACAGTTACACTGTACAATGAAATTCTTACTTTGCTGCTCCTCCATTTACCAGTAGATAAAGATAACAAATAAAAGAAATAATAAAAAAAATATACAAAATATACAAAGTATAATAATATAAGTTGAAGTAAATAAAAGTATTTTTATAGTTAAAGAATAAAAAATAAGTTATGTGTGCTTTTATGGGCACACATTTGTTACTGAATCATAAATAGTTGTTACTGAATCATTTACAGAAGGTACTGAATCATTACAGAATATGTTTTACTTGTTACAGAATCATTTATAGTTGTACTTTACCATGTAGAGTAGATACTGAATCATTTATTGTTGAGTCTTTTATAACAGGTAGTCATGTATAGTAGTTACTGAATCACTTGTAGTTGTATTATGAGTTATACGTAGTTGTTACCAACTCATTTGTTCCCTCCCAAATCTTGAAAAGTCATTAAAAGTTGTAGTTATAATAAACAGATGTTGAATCTTTTATAGTTGTTTCTGAATCATAACAAAGATGTAACTGAATCATTTAGAGAAAGGATCTTGTGTAGTAGCTACCATCATTGAGAGTAGACACTGAATCATTTATTGTTGCTACTGAGTCTTTTATAACAGGTAGAGTTGTGTATAGTAGCTACTGAATCACTTGTAGCTGTAATATGAACTCATTTAGAGATGCTACTGAATCCTGAATAGTCATTAAAATGATAGTTATAATAGTCGTTGATGAATTTAAAGGAGAATCATTTATATTTGTTTCTGAATCATAAAGATGTAACTGAATCATTTAGAGAAAGGGTCTTGTGTAGTAGCTACCGTCATTGACAGTAGATACTAAAGCATTTGTAGTAGTTACTGAGTAATTACTGAAAGAAGGTTCTAGCTCATTGGTTCTATAGGGTGTATGCTGTAGATTGGGGTCTTAACTCCAACAGCAATGCCATTCCTTTAACCCCATGTTTGCCTTTATCTGAATCAGACTGTCTCTCCGGATATTGTATATCTGGAAATCTTCAGTTTGGCCCTTTTCCTTGATTTCCTGCCCTCACGGAATGTTTACTGGACCCCTGATACGCCTCTCCGACTCTGTCCTCTGATATTTGTGGTGGTTCTTCTGTGTTTCAGGGCATGAAGCCAGACAGCTTCTACAAAGTGAAGGTCCCCGAGCTGAAGGAGATTATAGAGGGCTGCATCCGCATGAACAAAGACGAGAGGTAACGTATATAGACTGTAATCAGTTTGGATTCTGAGGAGTATATACTCTGCTACAGTGTGTTTACATAAATTGAGTCGGGCAGATGTCGGGATGACACAGTCGCCCGTTTGTTCGAGCTCTCGGTGGAGTAACGAGATTAGTTTGAAATATTATACTTGATGATACAATTGAGTTAGTTTGATTTATGTGCTTACATACGTGGCAGAAAGCATTTTTCCTCCAAGATCACAATCTGCGAGGCTTAAATCGCATTCGAGAGACAGCATTTCCACATAATATCAATCCCAGCGTCCAGCGGCGCGTACGAGTTCGGCCTCCCGCCAAACCCACAATCGCTGACTCACATCCGTCTCCGTGGCCAGGTACACCATTCAGGACCTGCTGGAGCACACCTTCTTCCAGGAGCACAACGGCGTCCACGTGGAGCTGGCCGAGGAGGACGACATGGAGAAGTCCAGCCTGAAGCTGTGGCTCCGCATGGACGACACCAAGAAGCTTCACGGCAAGTACAAGGACAACAACGCCATCGAGTTCCTGTTCGAGCTCTACAAGGACGTGCCCGAGGAGGTCGCTCAGGAGATGGTACGTGGGTTACAGGTTGGAGCTGTTGCTTGTTGGTTTATGCACAGTTGTTCTGAGAGCGCTGGACGTTGTGCTCTGCTGAGGACGTCCTCCAGTTGCCATGTCGGTCTTCCAGTGATAAACAAACACACAGTGGCAGCAGCTGGAAAGAACTGGTTTCATCAATAGAGCTCTGAATGTAGGGCTGGGCTATGTGACAATATGAGGTTATAAGCAACAGTACAGTTAAGATTCTCTCTCAGGTATGAGGTCATACCGGTTTGCTGCAAATGTCAGCGCGACCATGCTAACGCTAACCTGTTGGGTTAGTCTGGGAGGTTTCATTGTTTCATGTTGCAAATGCAAAGGCAGAAGATCCTCCATCACCTCCCACTGTCTGGTCCACTTCATCTGAAGTAGCTTAGTTTGTTTTCAAGGCCTTAGACATAATGAACATCTGACCTTTTAGGATTAGCCTTAGCCTTAGCCTAGGAGGACACCTGACCAAGAAGGACAAGCTGTGAGACACTGAAGCATGCATGACTGTAATGTTTTCCAAATTCCAGCTTTTGGACACACATATGGGACAAATAACTGGAAATATTTGACGCAACTGAAGTTGGCTCACTGTTTGAGTTCCCCGTTCCACCTTAAACGGTGCAGCTATTACGTTTAGGCGCTCGTACGAGAGCCAGGACGTAAACACTGCTCCATTAAACGTGAAACCTGAAACTCGGCCGTCTCAGGTTGGCCAAACCTGTGTTCCAAACCAGTACCGAGGCTCCTCCGTGTAGCGTTCAGAGTTAAATTTACTGGTTTGCACAATAAAACAGTCTAGGTTTACTTTGGTGGTCGCAAATAAACATGTCTTGGGACGTCCCAGAACTAAAAGCCCCCTTTAATCTGCTTATTTAAACATCTGAAATGGTTTTATTTGAAAATATATTTATACCATGGTGTTTTAAACACTGGGTTCACCTCGTCCTACCTCGTCAGAGACTGTAGCTCATCTGCTGCTACACAGTGTAGGCTGGTCGTCCTCTGGTCCTTCTTCAGTGGTCACAGGACACACTCTGACCAAGAGTGACACGAGCACAACACACTAACACACCACCACCACCATGTCAGTGCTGAGAATATATATATATATGTGTGTGTGTGTGTGTGTATCTGCAAAATTTCAACTTTACAGGAGAGAACAAAAACATACTTTACTTTTAGTGCAAGTGAATGGAACCAAATTTTTTTCTAAGCTGGTTTGGAGCATTTCTATTGGTCCATTCATCATGAAATTTTCACACAATGTGAACAACCATTGACGTGTTCAATCAAAAAATCGAAAAAAATATATGTATATATGTCCAAGTAGATATCAATATATATATATATATATATATATATATATATATATATATATATATATATATATATATTTTGGACACAGCCTTTAGTCTCTGTATTCCTTCACTGGAGCTCTCAGATAGAATCACTGGAGCTTTCAGATTTTATACCAATAGAATTAAAGCAAGGCAAGTTTATTTGTATAGCACCTTTCAGACACAGTGGTAACTCAGTGCTTTCCATAATTAAAGCAATACGAAATAAAACATTCAAATAAATCAGTTAAAAGAAATAAGAAAGATACAAATATTTAAAAGAAAGAAAATGAAATATAAAAACGAAGGTTTAAAACTGACGTTGGACTAGGTCTATTCTTCTGGCTTATGTTTGTTCACTGCTTCCTTTTTTCATTTTCTCTTATTTACTCTCTGACCTCTTCACCAGACCCCAATCAACAAACCCTGCACCCCACCCGAGCTGGCTCTGTATATACTGCTCGGCTTGTCTGCCCTAGTGGCACAGTTTAATTCCAGAAACTCACTAAAGATTTCTCATATCCTCATAGTCAGCGATTCCCATCATAAATAATAATAATAATAATAATAAATACAATATAAAAAATAAATAAAACATAAATAAATGTATGTGTCCCTGCACCATCAGCTTAATAATATAATATAATATAATATAATATAAGAATAATAATAATAAATAAATAAATAATAAATGTGTGTCCCTGCTCCATCAGCTTAATATATTATAATAATAACATTGATAACAACAACAATAATAATAAATAAAATAATAAATAAATAAACGTATGTGTCCCTGCACCATCAGCTTAATAAATAATATAATATTATATAATGCACTATAATATAATATAATATAATAAAATAATTATTTATTTATTTATTTATTTATTTATTTATTTATGTGTCCCTGCACCATCAGCTTAATAAATAATATAATATTATATAATGCACTATAATATAATATAATATAATAAAATAATTATTTATTTATTTATTTATTTATTTATTTATGTGTCCCTGCACCATCAGCTTTATTCCGATAAACAGACCCCCTCTCAGGTCTCCCCCTTAAGATGCCTGTCTGTCTTCACTCAGCCCACACGTCCACTCTTCCTGTCTCAATAATTAAAGGGCGGTCGTCGGACCCCTCAGGCCCAAATTCCACTAAAGCCGCGTGTGCGCAGTTTATCAGCGGAACGTCTCCTCGGTAGGACCCCTTGTAACGTGGAGGAACCTCCCCATTACAGTTTACAGCCATCTCCCTAAAGCAGAGGCACAAACCCGCTGCCCCCCACCAGCCGCCGCCGCCGCCGCGATTATGTAACAGCGCTCAAGGACGCGGCCGAGCGGGTTATTCATCACGCTGGTAACGCGAGAGGCCGGGACGCCGGAGGAGGAGGAGGAGGAGGAGGAGGAGGTCACATGCCTGATGATAAAATGTCTTGGGACGCGTGTTCCAAAACAAACAGGGCTCCTCTTAATGAAGCCAGACTTCCACAATCCCTCCTTTCTCTCTCGCCACGCCCGCTTTTCAGCAGGAGCAAATCTGCTCACGGCCCCGGGTCGCAGCCCTAATCCCCCGGCCGAGCCGCTGACGGACGTCTGGGACAGGTGACCTTGAGGGGACATACAGGAAAGGACGAAGGGAGGCATTTATTTCCAGCCCCCCCTCTCCATACACTTAAGAGCTTTCCCTCAGTGTAACTCACCTGTCGTTTGATGTGATGCTGTATCGATTGTATTGATTTTTAATCAGTAGTTTACAATCTAGAGTTTGTCGCACACAGTGGTTCCATTAGTGGCCACTAGATGGCAGTGTCATTAGACTCTAAGTAGTGTAAGTAGTGTAAGGGTGCGTTGTTGGCGTGAGCATTAGCCAGCCCAGGCGTACGGTGGTGGTGTGTTTTTAGGATTTGACCGTTTGGGAAATATCGGTGATTACAGTATCGCAATATATCGTATCGTCACCCCCGTGATTCTGCATATACAGGGTGTGTCAAAAGTCTCAGGACACCCTTTCATTTCAGAAAGGAAAGAGAAGATATCTGAATACCCCAACAAGTAACGAGTGAGGGGGGCTATCTTTAAGGCTCTGTACCTAACAAGGCCGCCATCTTCAAAGCCACCATATTGGATCAGGGACAAGTTTCTCCAATGGGAAGTTGGTCGTGAAGCAGATGAAAGAAGATCAGAACTGATCAGAAATTGATTGATGTAATCAGATTTGTAATATCTCTTGTGGTTCAAACATTATCAATGAGGTAAGGTGCAGCAACAACCACATTGAAGAACATGTTCAGTGAGCTGTCCCTGGTGCTGAACTGGACCTTCAGATCTGTGTTCAGCAGCAGGGACAGCTCACTGAATCAACTTCTGAGACAGTTCAGGTCTTCTTTGATCTTCTACATTTCCCATTGGAAAAACTTGCCCGTGATCCAATATGGCGGCTTTCAAGACCATGTTCGGGAGACTTCCGAAGTTCAGTCTCAGAAGATCTCAGGAGTTTCTACTCCAAATGACCCCAAAACACGTTCAGTGGTGTTGAGGTTCTGGACTCTGGGGTGGTCAGTCCATTGTTCTGAGAACATCAGCCGCTTCTTTGTTTGGTGTGTCTGTATCTCCTTTTCTCAGTGAGGAGCTTCTTGAACATCTACACATCCTCACAGTGTTGAGGTGTCTTCTCACAGTGGAAGGATGTACAGAAACACTTGTAGATGTTCTCAGATCTGAAGGTGGAGCTTCATGTTCTCCTCAAACTTGTGAAGATCAAAGTGTTGTTTTTTTAATAAGGACAGTGTTGTACCAGGTTTTTCAGGTGGTTGCTAGGAGACCCAGTTTCTCTGAGCTTTTAATCATTTTATGAACTTTAGTTTTGGAAGCTGATCACCAGTTTTCCTTAGACCTTCTACCTTCTACGAGTTCTAGATAATAACTGGTCTCAGGTTATGGGACACATTTGCATGGTACTGAACTTTACACACCGTACATGACCCACAAGCAAAAGCCAGTGGTCTTCTCAGTGACCACCTAAAGCAAAATCCCAGAACTCTCACTGTGCTGCTTCCATCTCCTCTCCCAGGTGGTGCTGGGATTCGTATGCGAGGCGGACTACAAGTTGGTCGCCAAGGCCATGCGGGACCGGGTGTCGACGATCAAGCGGCAGCGGGAGCGGCAGCGGCGACTGGCTGAGGAGGAGAGGAAGAGGAAGCAGGAGGAGGCCATCGAGGAGGAGCCTGAGCCGGCCTCCCCCAAGCCTGTGAGCCGGGCCCCCGATAGGCACGCCTCCTCGCTCGTTCAGATCCCACCCTCTCCGCTGCGCCCGGAGCTCCCCGCTGTCTCTCCGGCGAACTCCCCGGATTACAGCATCAGCAGGGGCTTCCCACCAGAGCCGGAGGAGCCAGAGGCTGACCAGCACTTCCACTTCCACCACACCAGCTACTCCTCAGTCACCTGTAAGCACTCCTACATTCACATAGCATTACAGTTAAGAACGCTGAGGTCAGGTACTGGTGTTGAACATTGCTGTGAGGATGTGATGGAGTGTTAGTGAGGTCAGGTACTGGTGTTGAACATTGCTGTGTGGGTTTGATTGAGTGTTAGTGAGGTCAGGTGCTGATGTTGAACATTGCTGTGAGGATCTGATTGAGTGTTAGTGAGGTCAGGTACTGGTGTTGAACATTGCTGTGAGGGTTTGATTGAGTGTTAGTGAGGTCAGGTGCTGATGTTGAACATTGCTGTGAGGATCTGATTGAGTGTTAGTGAGGTCAGGTGCTGATGTTGAACATTGCTGTGAGGGTTTGATTGAGTGTTAGTGAGGTCAGGTCCTGGTGTTGAACATTGCTGTGAGGATCTGATTGAGTGTTAGTGAGGTCAGGTACTGATATTGAACATTGCTGTGAGGATTTGATTGAGTGTTAGTGAGGTCAGGTACTGGTGTTGAACATTGCTGTGAGGATCTGATTGCGTGTTAGTGAGGTCAGGTACTGATGTTGAACATTGCTGTGAGGATTTGATTGAGTGTTAGTGAGGTTAGGTACTGATGTTGGAACAAACATTGCTGTGAGGATTTGATTGAGTGTTAGTGAGGTCAGGTACTGGTGTTGAACATTGCTGTGAGGGTTTGATTGAGTGTTAGTGAGGTCAGGTACTGATGTTGAACATTGCTGTGAGGATCTGATTGAGTGTTAGTGAGGTCAGGTACTGGTGTTGAACATTGCTGTGTGGGTTTGATTGAGTGTTAGTGAGGTCAGGTGCTGATGTTGAACATTGCTGTGAGGATCTGATTGAGTGTTAGTGAGGTCAGGTACTGGTGTTGAACATTGCTGTGAGGGTTTGATTGAGTGTTAGTGAGGTCAGGTGCTGATGTTGAACATTGCTGTGAGGATCTGATTGAGTGTTAGTGAGGTCAGGTGCTGATGTTGAACATTGCTGTGAGGGTTTGATTGAGTGTTAGTGAGGTCAGGTGCTGATGTTGAACATTGCTGTGAGGATCTGATTGAGTGTTAGTGAGGTCAGGTGCTGATGTTGAACATTGCTGTGAGGGTTTGATTGAGTGTTAGTGAGGTCAGGTGCTGATGTTGAACATTGCTGTGAGGATCTGATTGAGTGTTAGTGAGGTCAGGTGCTGATGTTGAACATTGCTGTGAGGGTTTGATTGAGTGTTAGTGAGGTCAGGTGCTGATGTTGAACATTGCTGTGAGGATCTGATTGAGTGTTAGTGAGGTCAGGTACTGGTGTTGAACATTGCTGTGAGGGTTTGATTGAGTGTTAGTGAGGTCAGGTGCTGATGTTGAACATTGCTGTGAGGATCTGATTGAGTGTTAGTGAGGTCAGGTGCTGATGTTGAACATTGCTGTGAGGGTTTGATTGAGTGTTAATGAGGTCAGGTCCTGGTGTTGAACATTGCTGTGAGGATCTGATTGAGTGTTAGTGAGGTCAGGTACTGATGTTGAACATTGCTGTGAGGATTTGATTGAGTGTTAGTGAGGTCAGGTACTGGTGTTGAACATTGCTGTGAGGATCTGATTGAGTGTTAGTGAGGTCAGGTACTGATGTTGAACATTGCTGTGAGGATCTGATTGAGTGTTAGTGAGGTCAGGTACTGGTATTGAACATTGCTGTGAGGGTTTGATTGAGTGTTAGTGAGGTCAGGTACTGATGTTGAACATTGCTGTGAGGGTTTGATTGAGTGTTAGTGAGGTCAGGTACTGATGTTGAACATTGCTGTGAGGGTTTGATTGAGTGTTAGTGAGGTCAGGTGCTGATGTTGAACATTGCTGTGAGGGTTTGATTGAGTGTTAGTGAGGTCAGGTACTGGTGTTGAACATTGCTGTGAGGATCTGATTGAGTGTTAGTGAGGTCAGGTACTGATGTTGAACATTGCTGTGAGGATCTGATTGAGTGTTAGTGAGGTTAGGTACTGATGTTGGAACAAACATTGCTGTGAGGATTTGATTGAGTGTTAGTGAGGTCAGGTACTGGTGTTGAACATTGCTGTGAGGATTTGATTGAGTGTTAGTGAGGTCAGGTACTGGTGTTGAACATTGCTGTGAGGGTTTGATTGAGTGTTAGTGAGGTCAGGTACTGATGTTGAACATTGCTGTGAGGGTTTGATTGAGTGTTAGTGAGGTCAGGTACTGGTGTTGAACATTGCTGTGAGGATGTGATGGAGTGTTAGTGAGGTCAGGTACTGGTGTTGAACATTGCTGTGTGGGTTTGATTGAGTGTTAGTGAGGTCAGGTGCTGATGTTGAACATTGCTGTGAGAGTTTGATTGAGTGTTAGTGAGGTCAGGTACTGGTGTTGAACATTGCTGTGAGGATGTGATGGAGTGTTAGTGAGGTTAGGTACTGATGTTGGAACAAACATTGCTGTGAGGATTTGATTGAGTGTTAGTGAGGTCAGGTACTGGTGTCGAACATTGCTGTGAGGGTTTGATTGAGTGTTAGTGAGGTCAGGTGCTGATGTTGAACATTGCTGTGAGGATCTGATTGAGTGTTAGTGAGGTCAGGTGCTGATGTTGAACATTGCTGTGAGGGTTTGATTGAGTGTTAGTGAGGTCAGGTACTGGTGTTGAACATTGCTGTGAGGATCTGATTGAGTGTTAGTGAGGTCAGGTACTGGTGTTGAACATTGCTGTGAGGATCTGATTGAGTGTTAGTGAGGTCAGTTACTGATGTTGGAACAAACATTGCTGTGAGGATTTGATTGAGTGTTAGTGAGGTCAGGTACTGGTGTTGAACATTGCTGTGAGGATTTGATTGAGTGTTGGTGAGGTCAGGTACTGGTGTTGAACATTGCTGTGAGGATCTGATTGAGTGTTAGTGAGGTCAGGTACTGGTGTTGAACATTGCTGTGAGGATCTGATTGAGTGTTAGTGAGGTCAGTTACTGATGTTGGAACAAACATTGCTGTGAGGATTTGATTGAGTGTTAGTGAGGTCAGGTACTGGTGTTGAACATTGCTGTGAGGATCTGATTGAGTGTTAGTGAGGTCAGGTACTGGTGTTGAACATTGCTATGAGGGTTTGATTGAGTGTTAGTGAGGTCAGGTACTGGTGTTGAACATTGCTGTGAGAATTTGATTGAGTGTTAGTGAGGTCAGGTACTGATGTTGAACATTGCTGTGAGGATTTGATTGAGTGTTAGTGAGGTCAGGTACTGATTTTGACTGTAGCTGTGAGGATTTGATTGAATGTTAATGAGGTACTGAATGGAGCTCCATCACTCCAGAGAACAGCTCTGCTGCTCTGTAAGGTGGTCTCAGGCTGCTGCTCGAGGGGGTGTCCGTTCCATTGGTCAGTGCTTCTCTATGGAAAACCTGTTTGAGGTGATGTATTACATAAGCGACACCTCTCAGCCTCCGTGCCTCGAGTCAGTAGTACAGTAAGCCTTATGTGTGAACCTCCATATGTCCAGCTACCATAGCACCCCCCCCCCCCAACACACACACCCCCCCGTCGACTGACCTCATCTCATAAACTGTTTCGAGTCGCCTCTGTTTGTCTGCGCCGGCGGGTCGCGCGAGGTTGGCCGTCCTAACAGTAACGCATGCGCGGAGAAGAGGGAGGAGAAACCTGCGGAGGCAGATTAACTCCATTATTCACTCCCTCGAATGACTGTGAGGAACACAGCGCCTCAGTTAAAGCTCCCGTTCAGAAGAGTGATCTGTTTTTAGTGATCAGGGTGGATGGAGTGTTTTGGTGATACGGGTGGGGCCACTGCCTCGGAGGTGAGGGAAGGCTCTGAACTGAGATCAGGGGGTGTAGTGTTTAGTGTTTTTGGGCTCTAGTGTTATTTTAGCTCGTGCTTAAATCAAACATGTCTCTCCAGATTTAGCCTCTGAGCCCGACTCGCCTTAAACGAGGAATTTACTTACTGAGTCTCGTGTGGTTTCAGAATTTTATCCAGTAAAATAGACTAAACTCAGACTCCACACTGGCCTCTGAGGCTCCTCCTAACATACTGTAGGCCATGTCTATAGATAACAGCCAATGGGAGTTGAACATGAGTTGAACATTGCTGTGAGGATCTGATTGAGTGTTAGTGAGGTCAGGTACTGATGTTGAACATTGCTGTGAGGATTTGACTAAGTGTTAGTGAGGTCAGGTGCTGATGTTGAACATTGCTGTGAGGATTTGATTGAGTGTTAGTGAGGTCAGGTGCTGATGTTGAACATTGCTGTGAGGATTTGATTGAATGTTAGTGAGGTCAGGTACTGATGTTGAACATTGCCGTGAGGATTTGATTGAGTGTTAGTGAGGTCAGGTACTGATGTTGAACATTGCTGTGAGGATCTGATTGAGTGTTAGTGAGGTCATGTACTGGTATTGAACATTGCTGTGAGGATTTGATTGAGTGTTAGTGAGGTCAGGTACTGGTGTTGAACATTGCTGTGAGAATTTGATTGAATGTTAGTGAGGTCAGGTACTGGTGTTGAACATTGCTGTGAGGATTTGATTGAGTGTTGGTGAGGTCGGGTACTGGTGTTGAACATTGCTGTGAGGATCTGATTGAGTGTTAGTGAGTTAGTGAGATGTTAGTGAGTGTTAGTGAGTTAGTGAGATGTTGAGCATTGCTGTGAGGGATTGATTGAGTATTAATGAGGTCAGGTACTGATGTTGAACATTGCTGTGAGGGTTTGATTGAGTATTAGTGAGGTCATGTACTGATGTTGAACATTGCTGTGAGGGTTTGATTGAGTGTTAGTGAGGTCAGGTACTGATGTTGAACATTGCTGTGAGGATTTGATTGAGTGTTAGTGAGGTCAGGTACTGGTGTTGAACATTACTGTAAGGGTTTGATTGAGTGTTAGTGAGGTCAGGTACTGATATTGAACATTGCTGTGAGGATTTGATTGAGTGTTAGTGAGGTCAGGTACTGGTGTTGAACATTACTGTAAGGGTTTGATTGAGTGTTAGTGAGGTCAGGTACTGATATTGAACATTGCTGTGAGGATTTGATTGAGTGTTAGTGAGGTCATGTACTGATGTTGAACATTGCTGTGAGGGTTTGATTGAGTGTTAGTGAGGTCAGGTACTGGTGTTGAACATTGCTGTGAGGGTTTGATTGAGTATTAGTGAGGTCATGTACTGATGTTGAACATTGCTGTGAGGGTTTGATTGAGTGTTAGTGAGGTCAGGTACTGATGTTGAACATTACTGTGAGGGTTTGATTGAGTATTAGCGAGGTCATGTACTGGTATTGAACATTGCTGTGAGGGTTTGATTGAGTGTTAGTGAGGTCATGTACTGGTATTGAACATTGCTGTGAGGGTTTGATTGAGTGGTGTACATACTCAATACTTTTATCGTAAGTTCATATTTTCAGGTATGTAGGAAATTAGGCTGAGTTGATGTGTTGTGTCTCTGTGTCTCCAGCTGATTGCGAGACGGACGGATATCTAAGTCCCTCAAGCTTTCAGGATGGACTCGATCTTGCTAAGGGTAACGTAAGCAGCCCTTCTGCACTGCCCACTGCAGTGACCACACCCACTACGGCCATGCCCATCCAGACCCACCCAGTTTCAGCTCTACGCTTCTCTTCGGTGAGCATGACATTACTGTATCGTGATTTAAGTATCGTTATTTAAGTATCGTTATATTACTGTATCGTGATTTAAGTATCGTTATTTAAGTATCGTTATATTACTGTATCGTGATTTAAGTATCGTTATTTAAGTATCGTTATATTACTGTATCGTGATTTAAGTATCGTTATATTACTGTATCGTGATTTAAGTATCGTTATTTAAGTATCGTTATATTACTGTATCGTGATTTAAGTATCGTTATTTAAGTATCGTTATATTACTGTATTGTGATTTAAGTATCGTTATTTAAGTATCGTTATATTACTGTATTGTGATTTAAGTATCGTTATTTAAGTATCGTGATACTACTGTATAATTAATAAAGTATCATGTTAACACTGTAATGTGATTGATGTATCATGATAATACTATATTATGATTTAAGTATCGTTATATTACGGTATCGTGATTTAAGTATCGTTATTTAAGTATCGTGATACTACTGTATAATTAATAAAGTATCATGTTAACACTGTAATGTGATTGATGTATCATGATAATACTATATTATGATTTAAGTATCGTTATATTACTGTATCGTGATTTAAGCATTGTGATATTACTGTATCGTTATATTACTGTATCGTTATATTACTGTATCATTATATTACTGTATCGTAATTTAAGTATTGGGATATTACTGTATCGTTATATTACTGTATCATTATATTACTGTATCGTAATTTAAGTATAGTGATATTACTGTATCGTTATATTACTGTATCGTTATATTACTGTATCGTAATTTAAGTATATATTACTGTATCGTGATTTAAGTATTGGGATATTACTGCATCGTTATATTACTGTATCGTAATTTAAGTATCTTTATATTACTGTATCGTTATATTACTGTATCGTTATATTACTGTATCGTGATTTAAGCATTGTGATATTACTGTATCGTAATTTAAGTATCTTTATATTACTGTATCGTGATTTTAGTATTGGGATATTACTGTATCGTTATATTACTGTATCGTAATTTAAGTATCGTGATATGACTGTATGGTGATTTAAGTATCGTTATATTACTGTATCGTAATTTAAGTATCGTTATATTACTGTATCGTAATTTAAGTATCTTTATATTACTGTATCGTTATATGACTGTATCGTAATTTAAGTATCTTTATATTACTGTATTGTTATATTACTGTATCGTTATATGACTGTATCGTAATTTAAGTATCTTTATATTACTGTATTTTTATATGACTGTATCGTTATATTACTGTATCGTAATTTAAGTATCTTTATATTACTGTATCGTTATATGACTGTATCGTTATATTACTGTATCGTTATATTACTGTATCGTTATATTACTGTATCATTATATTACTGTATCGTTATATGACTGTATCGTAATTTAAGTATCGTGATATGACTGTATGGTGGTATCACTGCTTCCAGTAGTGTTTAAACTTTATGTAACATCTGCTTATATTTGTTTGTTCTGTTTGGGGTTGTAGCCTGCAGTGTTCTGCTGAATAACTGAACCGCAGCCAGTTTATCAGCAGCTCAGAAACTCAGAGCTGATCAAAAAGCCCCCCAGAAGTAAATCCGTGGTGCTAAAGTTCAATCATCTCATAAATACGCCCCTCGGCTAGAAAGCAGCGTTGAGATTAGGATGAGCGTTTCTTCACTATCTCAAACATGCCTCCTCTAATCTCCTCCTCCTCCTCCTCCTCCTCCTCTCCAGAGCATCGCCGTGACGAACAACTCGGACAAGGGAGCGTCGGGGCCTCCGAGTCCGTTCTCCTCGCCTGTGGACAGGTAAGAAAAAGCCCTCAGCCCAGCTGACACCGCGCATCTGGGCCCCTAAAGACCCCCCCCCCCACCCCCCCACAGAATCTCCTATCAAAGCCAGCCGCGAAGCACTGTTTATCCTCGCACGACGAGCCGAGAGCTCCGTGTTTAGATTGGCCGTCGGAAGCAGCGAGGAGAACAGCTTCGCCGCTCCTTAGGGGGTGCGTGCCTGCGACTGAGAGTCAATGGGCCTGGCAGGAGATCACATCGTCCTCTGGGCTTCTTCTCCTCTCATCTTTCGTAACGCAACACGTTGCGCCCGCCTGCTTGCGGCTCGTTAAACCCAGCCCGCAGAAACGCTCGCACCTCAGCAGGCTGGGGGTCTTAAAGCGCCGGCCCGGGTTTGCCAAGCGGTAGGCTGCCCGTAAATGTTTATGTGCCTTGTAGGAGGGTGAGGACTTGCGGTGTCTCGAGAGCCGAAAGACCTGCGAGACACAATTAGCTTCCCGAAGCGGCGCTCTCGTTTGGCGTGGACCCGTATCGCGCTCTGATGGCGGCGAGCCCGTCCAGAACAAACCGCATGCCTCCGTATTCACGCCTCTGAAGCGAGAACCGTGTGAGACGCGCTGAGCTGATGAGTGAATGGAGAAAGTTGGTTTTCTTAAAAGCAGTAAAACTTTATTACAGGAGGAACAAAACGCTCATTAAAGGCCTGATGTTGGCCAAGCAGGCCCGTAAAGAATCGCAGGAATTCCTCGCAACGTTTTTATGTTCTCCAAATTTAGTCGGACCCCCGCCCCGCCGCATGGGAGTGAAGCGCCAATCAGGAAAGACGAGCCGCGCACGCCCTGCCGCTCAGTCCTTTCAGGCTAATCTTTCAGCGGACTCCTGTCCAGTGAGGGCCTTCTGGGAATTCCTCACACCACTAATACAATGAGTGCTATTCAAGCTGGTTTTCATATGGAGGAGTGATGCAATAGCGCTCACTTACACAAGGAGAGAAAAAAAAAGGTGAATTGTTTATAAAACTACACAGAAACTGGGGCTCCTAACAACCACCTGGAAGACCTCCAACCTGTCCCCATTGGATAAACAGCAGTTGAAGCCACGCTGTGTGTTTCTTTCCAGATTTTCCTGCCCAGGCACGACATGTTTCTTTAAAAGTCCGAGGTACGGATTTGGCTCGACCACGTTATACGTCCTCACGCGGTAACGTTCCACTCTGGTTTAAACAGAAGGTCCAGCTGGATGTTCAGATCAGACTGATTGATTAAGATATGATGACAGTAGATTAGTAGATAATTCACTTACGTCTTCAGAAGGCAGTGTTGTATCGTGATATTATAATGTTCTAAGATTGTATTATGATTTAAGTATATAATAACGTCACATGGTCATTTAAATATTTTGATAATGTTGTAATATCGTGATAAAATTGTATCATGATATAATACTGTGATAAAATAATATTGGGATTTAAGTATCATGATGATACCGTATCGTAATTTAAGTATTGTGATATTGTATTGTGGTAGTATTGTGTAATGATTTAAGTATTGTGATAGTATCGTATTGTGATAGTATCGTATCTTGATTTAAGTATTGTGATATTGTATTGTGATAGTATCGCATCATGATTTAAGTATTGTGATAATACTGTGTTGTGATAGTATCGTATTGTGATAGTATCATATCTTGATTTAAGTATTGTGATAATATCGTATTATAATAGTATCCTATCTTGATTTAAGTATTGTCATAATACTGTATCATGATTTATGTATTGTGATTGTATCGCATCATGATTTAAGTATTGTGATAATACTGTATTGTGATAGTATCGTATTGTGATAGTATCATATCTTCATTTAAGTATTGTGATAATACTACATTGTGATTTAAGTATTGTGATAATATCTTATTGTGATAGTATCATATCTTGATTTAAGTATTGTGATAATATTGTATTATGATAGTATCGTATCTTGATTTAAGTATTGTGATAGTATCGTATTGTGATAGTAACATATCTTGATTTAAGTATTGTGATAGTATCGTATTGCGATAGTATCGTATTGTAATAGTATCGTATCTTGATTTAAGTATTGTGATAGTATCGTATTGTGATAGTATCGTATTGTGATAGTATCGTATCTTGATTTGAGTATTGTCATAATACTGTATCATGATTTATGTATTGTGATAGTATCGCATCATGATTTAAGTATTGTGATAATACTGTATTGTGATAGTATCGTATTGTGATAGTTTCATATCTTGATTTAAGTATTGTGATAATACTACATTGTGATTTAAGTATTGTGATAATATCTTATTGTGATAGTATCATATCTTGATTTGAGTATTGTCATAATACTGTATCATGATTTATGTATTGTGATAGTATCGCATCATGATTTAAGTATTGTGATAATACTGTATTGTGATAGTATCGTATTGTGATAGTTTCATATCTTGATTTAAGTATTGTGATAATACTACATTGTGATTTAAGTATTGTGATAATATCCTATTGTGATAGTATCATATCTTGATTTAGGTATTGTGATAGTATTGCATTATGATAGTATCGTATCTTGATTTAAGTATTGTGATAGTATCGTATTGTGATAGTATCGTATCTTGATTTAAGTATTGTGATAATATCTTATTGTGATAGTATCATATCTTGATTTAGGTATTGTGATAATATTGTATTATGATAGTATCGTATCTTGATTTAAGTATTGTGATAGTATCGTATTCCAAAGCTCAGCTGAATTTATGAAGCCTTCTTCTGCATGTTGCAGTTACATATTTCCACCAGAGAGGTCGCCAAATCTCCAGATCTTACAAGGGCTGCGTCTACAATCGCCTATTATGTCAGTAGCTACTAGACTGGACGCAGTGGTCACTGCTTGAGCGCTACAGCAGTCGAGCTCTTTCAGTATATGAGTGTTTAGTATCCACACAACTGCATCCACCATCTGACCAACATCCTTTTACACAAGACCACCACTATACACGCCCCGCTATTCGTTAAAAGTTCAGTGACAAACACTAGACCAACGTCTAAGACGAAAGTGGGGCTGGTTGTTTTTAACGAAGTCGTGTGAAACCTCCACAGCTACGCCTCAGACGTCACCTCAGGCCTGAGTGATGGCTGCGAGGGCCAATCAGAGAGGGGCAGCAAGTCGGCCGCTCGTCGGACGGCTGGGAAGCTGTTCAGGAGGAGAGCTCGGGCCCGTCTGCGCATCACAGGGGTAGGAATCCATGAGTCCATCTCTCCTTTCATCTCTGTTAGAAGTTGCCAGTTTATTAGGTAGTAGGGGGACATTATATTGGAAACACCTACCATACGGGGGCACTTTATACAGGTGTGCAGTTATACTGTATCTGTCAGTGCACAGTTTACCAGCTCCCAGCACACAGTCCGGCAGTGGCAGTGGACCACCATAGAACCACTGCTGACTGGACATTTCGGAGAGGGTGGGCAATTTCTTAGCAGAGCTAGACCAATCAGAACAAGGCCTGTGGTGTTTCTCCAGCCAGGCCCCTGAGCTGATAGTTTAAAAGCCTTTATCTGATCAATAAGTGTATGTTCACCAGTAAGAACAGCAAATATCATTAGAATATTGAAGCATGATACTACCACCACCATGCTTTACAGTTGGTATAGTGTTGGTATAGGGGGCAATTTCTCAGCACTGCAGAGCTAGACCAATCAGAACAAGGCCTGTGGTGTTTCTTCTCACCATCTGCTGCTGATGGACTGCGACAGGTCCATGGAGAGTTCTGGACCCAAACCTTGTTCTTTAAACAAGCTCTTTCAATGAGGAGTCTTATGAGTTTTGCTATGATGGTCTGTGTGAGTGAGAAGTTCTGATCTCCTTCTCTTCAGCTGTCTGATAAAGTGGACCGTGTGGTCGAGTGCCAGCTTCAGACTCACAACGATAAGATGGTCACCTTCAAGTTTGACCTGGACGGAGACAGTCCTGAGGACATCGCCACAGTCATGGTAGGTCATTATTATATACTATATTATTATACATGCGGCTCAGACGGTGGAGATGACGCTGATCTGATTCTCAGTAGATACGGGATCGGATTGAGATTAAAGGATTGTGGGATTTCTGTAGTACTGCTTATACTAATATATAGCAAAGCACAGCAGGTCACATGATAACAACACAGGCTACCTGCTAATTTAATATATAATAGCATAATAGATTTTAGAAACCAAAACGAGTGTATCTGTAAACACTGGCCGTTATTGAACACCTGCGATTTTATTGGTATCGATGAAAAACCTCACTAATACCTCACCGATACCTCATACCTCACCTGCCTTTTTATGCTTGGAGCATAAAATTCAGATCTCGACAAACACAGGCTGGACTGAATCTGAACACAGTCATGGTCAACACAGCCAAAACAGCCAACAGACCACCTTTACACAGGGTTTAGGTGCAAAATTTGATTATTAATTAGGTTATTAGTGTTTTTTTTTTTGTCCCACCACCCCCCACCACCCCTCATCGGAGAACTAATAAAACTTTATTATTTATTTACTTATTTACAGCATGTAACATTCTCATTCTTAAGCTATGTAAAGATGGTGGACACATACAAAATGCAAAAAGAAGAGGAGAAAATTATATTCTATATATTATATATATAATATTAATAAAAAAAAACAATTAGTAAATACAAATGTATTTGAAGATGTAAATTAAAAGTGTGAATTGATGTGCAAGGCGGGAAACAAAAAAAACAGAAACCAAAAAACAATGTTAGATTGTTAGATGGGAATGGTGGGATTGGGTAAATGAGGTTATTAGGTTATTAATGGTTACGTTAAAGGCAGTTGTAATAAGCAATTATAACACATACATTACACATAAGTAACACTGGTATGTATTATATTATATAATTATACTTATGTGGTATGTCACTGCTGGCGGAACAAAACCTCTGCTTTATTTTGTATGTAAGTCAATGGAACCAGACGTCTTTTCTAAATGTTAGGTTTTGTTTTCGACAGCAGTGTAATATTTATCTGTATTGTATATACATTATGACAATCTGGGTGCTATAACAGCATGTTAATGATTTTTAGGCCTAATCATTGGACTAATAAACTAATAAGTAATTATTGGGCTTAAGTATTGAATTCTATATATATATATATATATATATGTGTGTGTGTCAGAGAATTCTGGGTGGTTCTGGGTTTTTCTGGGTTTTTTTTTTTATTTGTTAAAGACTGCTGTGTTACAGCTGATCATATCACATCAGTAAAAAATAAGCTTGAGTTTAACTTTAAAGCTGAAATGTAAAATCATATTTGCTGATATTAGCGATTACCAGAATTCATAACCCCGCCCCCCTTTTAATCAGAACTGGTATTACATATGGGTGCAGCCGCAGCAGTGTGTAGCTGAAGGTCTTAGTATCAGTATCGGAGACGGGAGAAGGTCATGCGGTCCCACTCTGGAACTCGTCGCCCCGCGTCTGTGACCTTGAAGCCTGGTTGCGCGAGTGAGCGTGTGAGCGCAGGACGCTTTGTACAGTGAGTTTAATAACAGCACCTGATAGAGCACACTCAGCTCCGTCACTCGGCACTGTTGCTGTTTCTGAGCTCTCCCCCCGGCCCCCCCCACCCCCTCTGTAAAAACAATCTGGAATAGCGGAGCTCCGTCCCGCCGGCTGTGAGGCTGTTATGCAGCTGTTGAACTGCAGCTCTTATCAGCCCTGCTAACAGCAGAGACCCCCTCCGCCTCTCCGTCCCGCTGAGATACAGCACCACATCCCCGCGCACCGTCTGTCCTGTCCTGATAGAGGACACGCGAGGCAGATGAGCACGACCCCCCCTTTGTAGGTTACCTAACATGTTCACCAGAAAGCTGGTCTGATGCGCACAGTGTTGGGGAACGAGTGATAAGAGCTCTGCTATGTGGGGTAAAGCCTACAGCTACGCAGTAGAGCTGCTGTTATGATGTCAACACAACAGAGGAGTGTTAATCTGGGGCTTCAGCTGATAGTTTAAAAATCTTTATCTGATCAGTAAGTGTATTTTTACCAAATATCATTAGAACATTAGAGCATGATACTACCACCACCATGCTTCACAGTTGGTTTAGTGTATAGAGGGTTAAACGTCTGGACACGGAGACCAAACAAGCTACTATCTATCTGATCAATAAGTGTCTGATCACCAGTAAGAACAGTAGATCTGATCAGAACAGATGTAAATAATCAGACATACAATACAAAGTAAGATGAATATGTTATTGTGAGAGAAGTAGATCAGATCTTGATCCAGTTTGAAGAACAAAGTTAGGTTCCAGATTTCTCCTGGACGCCCCAGACATTGTATGAATGTGTTCAGTTCCTTCAGCAGCAAATCTTGATTTATCTTAATGAAGTACTGAGCAGTCAAAGCAGGTATTAGATCAGAACTGATAATAATACTGGGTTGTTTAGGAGAAGCTTGGAAAGAGTTAAATAAACACACTGACGTATGAAAAACACTACTTACTCTATTAATACTGATTAATATTTAATAATAAAGTGTAAAAGATCTACTTACTCTATTATTACTGATTAATATTTAATAATAAAGTGTAAAAGATCTATTTACTCTATTAATACTGATTAATATTTAATAATAGTGTAAAAGCACTACTTACTCTATTAATACTGATTAATATTTAATAATAACTTACTCTATTAATACTGATTAATATTTAATAATACAGTGTAAAAGCACTACTTACTCTATTAATACTGATTAATATTTAATAATAAAGTGTAAAAGCACTACTTACTCTATTAATACTGATTAATATTTAATAATACAGTGTAAAAGCACTACTTACTCTATTAATACTGATTAATATTTAATAATACAGTGTAAAAGCTCTACTTACTCTATTAATACTGATTAATATTTAATAATAAAGTGTAAAAGCACTATTTACTCTATTAATACTGATTAATATTTAATAATAAAGTGTAAAGCTCTACTTACTCTATGAATACTGATTAATATTTAATAATAAAGTGTAAGGCTCTACTTACTCTATTAATACTGATTAATATTTAATAATAAAGTGTAAAGCTCTACTTACTCTATTAATACTGATTAATATTTAATAATAAAGTGTAAAGCTCTACTTACTCTATTAATACTGATTAATATTTAATAATAAAGTGTAAAAGCACTACTTACTCTATTAATACTGATTAATATTTAATAATAAAGTGTAAAAGCTCTACTTACTCTATTAATACTGATTAATATTTAATAATAAAGTGTAAAAGCACTACTTACTCTATTAATACTGATTAATATTTAATAATAAAGTGTAAAAGCACTACTTACTCTATTAATACTGATTAATATTTAATAATGAAGTGTAAAAGCACTACTTACTCTATTAGTATGCACCACCACCCCTTTATGGAAACTGTAATATATATATATATTTTTTTCTTTTTTAATTATCAGGTAATACAATTCATTATTTGTGTATACTCATATAGGCAAAGGGTGATTTGGTAGCACAACCCACCGCCACCCAACCCCACTTCACCCAACCTCACTTTACCCAACCCCACTTCACCCAACCTCACTTCACCCAACCCCAACCTCACTTCACCCAACCCCACTTCACCCAACCTCACTTCACCCAACCCCAACCTCACTTCACCCAACCCCACTTCACCCAACCCCACTTTACCCAACCCCACTTCACCCAACCTCACTTCACCCAACCCCAACCTCACTTCACCCAACCCCACTTCACCCAATCCCACTTCACCCAACCTCACTTCACCCAACCCCAACCTCACTTTACCCAACCCCACTTCACCCAACCTCACTTCACCCAACCCCAACCTCACTTCACCCAACCCCACTTCACCCAACCCCACTTTACCCAACCCCACTTCACCCAACCTCACTTCACCCAACCCCAACCTCACTTCACCCAACCCCACTTCACCCAATCCCACTTCACCCAACCTCACTTCACCCAACCCCAACCTCACTTCACCCAAACCCACTTCACCCAACCTCACTTTACCCAACCCCACTTCACCCAACCTCACTTCACCCAACCCCAACCTCACTTCACCCAACCTCACTTCACCCAACCCCAACCTCACTTCACCCAACCTCACTTCACCCAACCCCACTTCACCCAACCCCACTTCACCCAACCTCACTTCACTCAACCTCAACCTCACTTCACCCAACCCCAACCTCACTTCACCCAACCCCACTTCACCCAACCCCACTTCACCCAACCCCACTTCACCCAACCCCACTTCACCCAACCCCACTTCACCCAACCCCAACCTCACTTCACCCAACCCCAACCCCACTTCACCTAACCCCAACCCCACTTCAACCCCCCCAAACACCCCAACCCACCCCCCAAACACCCCAACCCTTTTTTTATATTTTCTTTAATCACCTGTGAAGTACCTTAAATTTCAGTCTTATTTGTCTGCTATTTAAATACAGTTTGATTGATAGATTGATTGATACTGAGCAGACACACCTGATAGAAGCCAATTCGACAAGCGGAGAGATGTTTTGGAGGCTCGTCAGCCTCTGTGCTGATATCAGGCTCTTATCAGAGAACAGAGAGTCGGCGATAAGACTATCACGTGCCCCTCCTCTTCCTCGGGGTCTTAGTAGTAGTAAAGAACATACTACACAACACGACTGCCGCTACGTCTCCGCTCTGTTCTCCGTAGGAGGTGGAGAACACTGGCACACTGTGAGGAGGAGCTCTGGGTGGAGCTGTTATGGAGCCTGTCGTCTATAAATCATGATATAATGTGTTTATTGTGTCGCTCGCTCACTGCTCCGCTCTGCCGCTGTGTGATTGTGACCGTACGTGTGGGCGTGAATGTAGTTGTTGTTTATTTCTGCTTGCCTACGTGAGCACGCGTGTCCATGTGTGCATGCATGCACGTGCACACGCACTTAAAGCACCATTCAGAAACCCAACAGGACGTCATACACAGGCCGTGCGCTGAGGAGGGCCCGGTTTACTCGCCGAGAGAAAAAAATAAAACAGAATAACTTTTATAACTTTTATAACTTTTATATACGCCTTGATTACGGTTTCATTTTTTGCTCCAGTGTGTAAAATTGAGAAGAGTCTCAGTAGATGAGTCGTGTTTTTCACTGAGATTATCAACAACATGTGGAATTTGGCCCCAAGTGTTCTATTTGTTTCATGGTCTCAAAGGCTTTTTTGATCTACGGCCTCCAAAACAGGTGGGTTTGTTTCCAAAACAGAAAAAAGCAGTTGTTGTTTAGAAGATTGAGCTCACGGTTCTTTAAAGGTTCTTTGGGGAGGAATTAAAAACATTGAGAACACGAAACGTTTAGAAGAGGAGGGAGTGGGGGCAGTTTCAGTTGGTTGCAATCTGCAGCCTCACCTCTAGAGGTTACATATCGCTCCTTTAAGTTAGTGTTCTTAGGGTTAAGTGGTTCTTATGTCTAAATGCTTAAAGGGTTCTCTGTGTGGTGAAGTGGTTCTTCTTCTGGATGGAGAACGTATCGTTTATGGTTCCGTACAGCACCAAAAAAGGTTTTGCTGTTGTTATGATGGCAAGATTGTAACAATAGAAGAACTCCTTTAAGTGCTATATTAAAATTTTATAGGACCATATCGTCGCGGTCAAAACTAAAATATGTATCTCCATTTTTGGCCATTTTTATTTTTTTACATAATTGGAACACAACAGCCGATGTTTACATTGTGTGAGAATTTCATGATGAATGGACCAATAGAAATGCTCCAAACTTTCTTGGAAATCATTCCGGTTCCATTGACTTACATTGAAAATACAGACAGTTTTTGTCCTCTACTGTAAAGTTGTCTTTTTTTTTTTTTGTAATTGTTTTTCTTTGGACATTCTCCATCAGTCTGAAGAAGCACCTCACCATGCAAATTATTTTAATCTTCGAGTGTTCAAAGAACCATTTCACTTTATTAACACTTACTTAAAGGAGCAGTGTGTAATCTCTAGTGGTGAAGTCACAGATTGCAACCAACTAAACCTGCCCCCCCGTATCTCCTTATCTAAACGTTTTGTGGTTTTAATGCTTGCTGCTTATTATTTTATTATTTTTTTATTATTTTTTATTATTTTATTTTGTCTGATATTCAGCATCTTCTTGTATGGATTTCCCCGTTCCACCTTAAGTAGTGCAGCATTTATATCTTGGTGGTTCACAAATTTCATTTTCCACCTTAAACGGTGCTGTGCTTTAATAAGGTGGACAATCTGAAGCTCAGAACTTCAGCCTCTTAGTTTCAGTGCTGGTTGTAGTTTTGATTAAGGAGATTTAACCTATGAAATTATCCGACCTGGAGTTTAGATATGAAAATATGTGCTACAGCACAACATTTCAACAAGGATTCATCTTCTCTCTCCGTCTTCCAGCCAATGCTATAACGCCACCTAACTTGAGCGGTCACGGCAGCCAGTGTTTGGTTTTTGCCTGTTCTGGGCTGCTGTAGAAACATGGCGGTGGTAGTTTCTCTATTATAATATGAGCTGCTCCTATGTGGATATGAAAAGTCATTATAAGTGAATGAAAACTGAAAGATTTGTAGTTACAGGTAATTATACACTAATGGAAACATAGTTTTGCATATTATGTCCAGTTTCTGATAATAGACCCCCCCCTACATTTTACACACTGCTCCTTTAAATATCGTCTCCTATTGTGGAGTATACAGCTGTCTAAAGATAGCGGCTTCTTTGAGGTCACTCATTTGTGAAGGTCACGTAAGCTGAAGGTCACCATGCCCCACGCTGAGCATGTGTTGAAGGGGTTTAAAGCTCTCCAGCGCTGGGCAGTAGAGCAGTGGGACTGTATTCTCTTGAGTGATGGAGGCCCAGCCAGTACCTCTGGGACGAGTTGGAGCGGTCCAGCAGTGAGTAGAGGCGGTTACTGCAGCACAGACTCCTTATTATTGCCGGGAGAGACGCTGGCGTCGGCGGAGACCTGGAGCTGGACGGCGGTATGGAGCTTTATCAGTATCACTCAGCAGTAATTCTTTACCGACTCTGCTGGCCGGTGTTGTCCGCTGGCGCGTGCGGCTGCGTGCGGCTGCGTGCGAGGGATGCTCGTGCGCGCTCAGCGTGCAGTGTGTTCACTCACAGAAGCCTCTTTGTTTGGAGCGAGAGCTCTGGCAGTGCCGAGCCTCTCCTGCAGCGTTATTGGTCGCTCCGTGCGCACGCCCACCGCTATTAGTGGTGTTACAGCAGCACAAAGACAGAACGAGCTGAATCAAAAACCACCAGCTATTAAAAGTGCGCGCAGGTTTAAACCAGCCCCTGCACCGCCGCAGGCTTATTCGGGATGTCTAGGAATATTCAGAGAGGCGCTGGATTCTGTATTGCTCAACACATCAACCTCCGCGCTGACTCGAGTACAGCACCAGTCAAAAGACTCATGTGTGAATGTGAAGATGATTTGGATCTAATAGCTTAAAAAGTTTGGAGTTGTGTTCTGGTGGGTTGCACTGAGTTGAATCAGGCTGCATTGCTTTGTGGTGCATTGAGTTGTGTTACGTTACATTGAGATGCCATATGGGGTTACCTTGGGTCAAGCTGTTTCAGAGTTGACTTGTGTTGAGTTACATTAAGAAGTTGCGTTGAGTTGCATCACATTACATGACCTGATTTTAGTTGAGTTGTCTTGAGATGAGTTGTGTTGAATTGCGTTAAATGGAGTTGCATTTAGTTCAGTAGAGTTGTGTTGAGTTGCTTTACTTTATGTTGAGTTGAGTTCAGTTGAGTTATGTTACATTGAGATGCTATGTGGGGTTACCTTGGGTCGAGCTGTGTCAATTAGAGTTGACTTGTGTTGAGTTACATTGAGAAGTTGCGTTGAGTTGCATCACATTACATGACCTGATTTGGGTTGAGTTGTCTTGAGATGAGTTGTGTTGAATTGCGTTCAATGGAGTTGCTTTCAGTTGAGTAGAATTGTGTTGAGTTGCTTTACATTATGTTGAGTTGAGCTGCATTACATTGAGATGCTCTGTGGGGTTACCTTGGGTCGAGCTGTGTCAATTAGTTGACTTGTGTTGAGTTACATTAAGAAGTTGCGTTGAGTTGCATCACATTACATGACCTGATTTGAGTTGAGTTGTCTTGAGATGAGTTGTGTTGAATTGTGTTAAATGGAGTTGCATTTAGTTCAGTAGAGTTGTGTTGAGTTGCTTTACATTATGTTGAGTTGAGCTGCATTACATTGAGATGCTATGTGGGGTTACCTTGGGTCGAGCTGTGTCAATTAGAGTTGACTTGTGTTGAGTTACATTGAGAAGTTGCGTTGAGTTGCATCACATTGCATTAAGTTGTCGTATTGTCACACTGAGTTACCTTGAGTTGACTTGAGTTGCATCACATTGCATTAAGTTGTCATAGTGTCATGCTTAGTTACTTTAAGCAGATTTGAGTTGAGCTGTCTTGAGATGAGTTGTGTTGAATTGCGTTCAATGGAGTTGCATTTAGTTCAGTAGAATTGTGTTGAGTTGCTTTACATTATGTTGAGTTGAGCTACATTACATTGAGATGCTATGTGGGGTTACCTTGGGTCGAGCTGTGTCAATTAGAGTTGACTTGTGTTGAGTTACATTGAGAAGTTGCGTTGAGTTGCATCACATTACATTAAGTTGTTGTATTGTCACACTGAGTTACCTTGAGTTGACTTGAGTTGCATCACATTGCATTAAGTTGTCATAGTGTCATGCTTAGTTACTTTAAGCAGATTTGAGTTGAGTTGCTTTGAGATGAGCTGTGTTGAATTGCGTTCAATGGAGTTGCATTCAGTTGAGTAGAATTGCGTTGAGCTGCATTACATTGAGATGCTATGTGGAGTTACCTTGGGTCGAGCTGTGTCAATTAGTTGACTTGTGTTGAGTTACATTAAGAAGTTGCGTTGAGTTGCATCACATTACATGACCTGATTTGAGTTGAGTTGTCTTGAGATGAGTTGTGTTGAATTGTGTTAAATGGAGTTGCATTTAGTTCAGTAGAGTTGTGTTGAGTTGCTTTACATTATGTTGAGTTGAGCTGCATTACATTGAGATGCTATGTGGGGTTACCTTGGGTCGAGCTGTGTCAATTAGAGTTGACTTGTGTTGAGTTACATTGAGAAGTTGCGTTGAGTTGCATCACATTGCATTAAGTTGTCGTATTGTCATGCTAAGTTACCTTAAGCAGATTTGAGTTGAGCTGTCTTGAGATGAGTTGTGTTGAATTGCGTTCAATGGAGTTGCATTTAGTTCAGTAGAATTGTGTTGAGTTGCTTTACATTATGTTGAGTTGAGCTACATTACATTGAGATGCTATGTGGGGTTACCTTGGGTCGAGCTGTGTCAATTAGAGTTGACTTGTGTTGAGTTACATTGAGAAGTTGCGTTGAGTTGCATCACATTACATTAAGTTGTTGTATTGTCACACTGAGTTACCTTGAGTTGACTTGAGTTGCATCACATTGCATTAAGTTGTCATAGTGTCATGCTTAGTTACTTTAAGCAGATTTGAGTTGAGTTGCTTTGAGATGAGTTGTGTTGAATTGCGTTCAATGGAGTTGCATTCAGTTGAGTAGAATTGCGTTGAGCTGCATTACATTGAGATGCTATGTGGAGTTACCTTGGGTCGAGCTGTGTCAATTAGTTTACTTGTGTTGAGTTACATTAAGAAGTTGCGTTGAGTTGCATCACATTACATTAAGTTGTCGTATTGTCATGCTAAGTTACCTTAAGCAGATTTGAGTTGAGCTGCCCTGAGATGAGTTGTGTTGAATTGTGTTAAATGGAGTTGCATTTAGTTGAGTAGAATTGTGTTGAGTTGCTTTACATTATGTTGAGTTGAGCTACATTACATTGAGATGCTCTGTGGGGTTACCTTGGGTCGAGCTGTGTTAATTAGAGTTGACTTGTGTTGAGTTACATTGAGAAGTTGCGTTGAGTTGTATCACATTGCATTAAGTTGTCGTATTGTGATGCTGAGTTACCTTAAGCAGATTTGAGTTGAGCTGCCCTGAGATGAGTTGTGTCGAATTGCGTTAAATGGAGTTGATTTGTTATGTTGAGTTACCTCGAGTTAAATTGAATTGAACCGAATTGAATGAACTTGATTCGTATTCAATCACTGGTCAGATCAGCAGCCAGCAAAGCAACAGTAAACATAAAACACTAACATTTAAACCAATAAACAAACATGAAAGCATTACAAAATTAAATCAGCTAAGAAATGCAATAAGATGTATGAATTTGTTTCCACAACCAAAATTAAATTGCATTTTTTGTTATTATTGTTCTGCTACTTTGTTTATTTTTTTGTTAATTTTGATGTAATTTAGAAAATCCAGCTGCTCTTTATGGCAACATTTCACATTAATAGATATATGAGATATGTAAGATGATGAGATATATATATATAAAGATGAATCAATACTATAATAACAATCCAAAATGACTGAAAACAGTTTTTATATATTTTCTAGTATTAAAAGGTTCTTTCTCCTCTAAAGTTACTGTTCTAGAGATGTAAAGTTACTGTTCTAGAGATGTAAAATTACTGTTCAGAAGATGTAAAGTTACTGTTCTAGAGATGTAAAATTACTGTTCAGAAGATGTAAAGTTACTGCTCTGGAGATGTAAAATTACTGTTCAGAAGATGTAAAGTTACTGCTCTGGAGATGTAAAGTTACAGTTCTAGAGATGTAAAATTACTGTTCAGAAGATGTAAAGTTACTGTTCAGAAGATGTAAAGTTACTGTTCTAGAGATGTAAAATTACTGTTCAGAAGATGTAAAGTTACTGCTCTGGAGATGTAAAGTTACAGTTCTAGAGATGTAAAATTACTGTTCAGAAGATGTAAAGTTACTGTTCTGAAGATGTAAGGTTACTGTTCTGAAGATGTAAGGTTACTGCTCTGGAGATGTAAAGTTACAGTTCTAGAGTTGTAAAATTACTGTTCAGAAGATGTAAAGTTGCTGTTCTGGAGATGTAAAGTTACTGTTCTAGAGTTGTAAAGTTGCTGTTCTGAAGATGCAAAGTTACTGTTCTGAAGATGTAAAGTTACTGTTCTAGAGTTGTAAAATTACTGTTCAGAAGATGTAAAGTTACTGTTCTGGAGATGTGAAGTTACTGTTCTGGAGATGTGAAGTTACTGTTCTGGAGATGTAAAGTTACTGTTCTAGAGTTGTAAAATTACTGTTCAAAAGATGTAAAGTTACTGTTCAGAAGATGTAAAGTTACTGTTCAGAAGATGTAAAGTTACTGTTTTGAAGATGTAAAGTTACTGTTCTGAAAATGTGAAGTTACGGTTCTGAAGATGTAAAGTTACTGTTCTGGAGATGTAAAGTTAAAGAACTAATTAATTGTTTAGAACTTCAAAATCATTTCACAGTTTAATATCTTTTCTATGACTTTAAATGAGGGAAATACACAGACGCTATTCTAGAAGTAGTTGTTTCCAGACTTTTCACTTTCCTTTTCCACTTTCCATGTTCCTTTCTTTTCTTTTCTTTCTTACAGGTGCGCAATGAGTTTATCCTTCCCTCCGAGCGCGAGGGCTTCATTCACCAGATGCGGGACGTTATCAGACGAGCAGAGTCTCTAATGTCCAAAGAGTCGGCAGCTGATCAGAGCAGTCACACAGCGGCTCGTCAGCCCCACCACAACAGCCCAGCAGCACTTTCAGCATCACAGGTAGAGTCTGTAATACACTACAGGAAGTGTAGGGGGCGACGGTGGTTCTGACAGACTGTAATACACTACAGGAAGCGTAGGGGGCGACGGTGGTTCTGACAGACTGTAATACACTACAGGAAGTGTAGGGGGCGACGGTGGTTCTGACAGACTGTAATACACTACAGGAAGCGTAGGGGGCGAGGGTTGTTCTGATAGACTGTAATACACTACAGGGAGCGTAGGGGGCGACGGTGGTTCTGACAGACTGTAATACACTACAGGAAGCGTAGGGGGCGACGGTGGTTCTGACAGACTGTAATACACTACAGGAAGCGTAGGGGGCGACGGTGGTTCTAACAGACTGTAATACACTACAGGAAGCGTAGGGGGCGACGGTGGTTCTGACAGACTGTAATACACTACAGGAAGCGTAGGGGGCGACGGTGGTTCTGACAGACTGTAATACACTACAGGAAGCGTAGGGGGCGACGGTGGTTCTGACAGACTGTAATACACTACAGGAAGTGTAGGGGGCGACGGTGGTTCTGACAGACTGTAATACACTACAGGAAGCGTAGGGGGCGAGGGTTGTTCTGATAGACTGTAATACACTACAGGGAGCGTAGGGGGCGACGGTGGTTCTGACAGACTGTAATACACTACAGGAAGCGTAGGGGGCGACGGTGGTTCTGACAGACTGTAATACACTACAGGAAGCGTAGGGGGCGACGGTGGTTCTGACAGACTGTAATACACTACAGGAAGCGTAGGGGGCGACGGTGGTTCTGACAGACTGTAATACACTACAGGAAGCGTAGGGGGCGACGGTGGTTCTGACAGACTGTAATACACTACAGGAAGCGTAGGGGGCGACGGTGGTTCTGACAGACTGTAATACACTACAGGAAGCGTAGGGGGCGACGGTCGTTCTGACAGACTGTAATACACTACATGAAGCGTAGGGGGCGACGGTCGTTCTGACAGACTGTAATAGACTACAGGAGGCGTAGGGGGCGACGGTGGTTCTGACAGACTGTAATACACTACAGGAAGCGTAGAGGGCGACGGTGGTCCTAACAGACTGTAATACACTACAGGAAGCGTAGGGGGCGACGGTGGTTCTGACAGACTGTAATACACTACAGGAAGCGTAGGGGGCGACGGTGGTTCTGACAGACTGTAATACACTACAGGAAGCGTAGGGGGCGACGGTGGTTCTGACAGACTGTAATACACTACAGGAGGCGTAGGGGGCGACGGTGGTTCTGATAGACTGTAATACACTACAGGAAGCGTAGGGGGCGACGGTCGTTCTGACAGACTGTAATACACTACAGGAGGCGTAGGGGGCGACGGTGGTTCTGACAGACTGTAATACACTACAGGAAGCGTAGGGGGCGACGGTGGTTCTGACAGACTGTAATACACTACAGGAAGCGTAGGGGGCGACGGTGGTTCTGACAGACTGTAATACACTACAGGAAGTGTAGGGGGCGACGGTGGTTCTGACAGACTGTAATACACTACAGGAAGCGTAGGGGGCGACGGTGGTTCTAACAGACTGTAATACACTACAGGAAGCGTAGGGGGCGACGGTGGTTCTGACAGACTGTAATACACTACAGGAGGCGTAGGGGGCGATATGGCTCCTACTGTTTGATTTCAGCATTAATGAAGACGTTGCTGGGGTGATTGCTGAACTCCAGAGCTCTGCTGAAGTTCTTGGTTTCTGGAGTGAAAAATGTAACGTTTCTCAGAAGAGATCACAGAAGAAGGTAAACTGGTGACAGTTTAATGAACTAGAGCGACGCTCGCAGGAGTTCAGGAGCATATTTGAGTTTCTGCAGCTGTGAAGTGGCCAGAGGGGGTAAAAGGGTGGGGGGGTCGGAGTTGCGGGGGTGTTGTTGGTGGTGTCAAAGCTGTCAAATTTCGGAGAAGCACTTTCTCTCCACGGTGACAGACCTCCGAGCGAACGCCTCTCACTGATACAGGTCGCTTCAAACTAACGCTGGAGGCCAATCTGACGAGGATCAGCTCTGTTCTCACCTAAAACCAGTTCTTTCAGAGAACCCTCGCTGACTCCTCCATCACCCCCACTGAGCAGCCTCAGGGTCTGTAGTGAGCGGCAAAGCACATCCCTCTTCATCATCTCTGAGGTTTGAGGCCGTATGGAAGGGGGCTGAGTAAGAAGTTTTGGAAAATGCTCCATCCATACTTTGTTTTCACTGTCTTCAAGAGCCCAAAATGGTCTCCTATAGCTCAGAATGGTCTCTTATATCTCCGAATTATCTCCTTTAGCTCTGAATGGTCTACTATAGGTCCAAATGCCTGCCTATAGCTCCAAATGCTTGCCTATAGCGCTGAATGGTCTCCTATAGCTCCGAATGCTTGCCTATATCTCTGAATGGTCTCTTATAGCTCTGAATGCTTGCCTATATCTCTGAATGGTCTCTTATAGCTCTGAATGCTTGCCTATATATCTGAATGGTCTCTTATAGCTCTGAATGCTTGCCTATATCTCTGAATGGTCTCTTGTAGCTCTGAATGGTCTCCTGTAGCTCCAAATGGTTGCCCATAGCTCTAAAGGTTTCTTATAGCGCTTAATGGTCTTCTTTAACTCTAAATGATTGCCTATAGCTCTGGAAGGTTTCCTATAGCTCTGAATGCTCTCCTATAACTCTGAATGATATCCTATAGGTTCTAATGGTCTCCTATAGCTTCAAATAGTTTCCCATAGTTCTTGATGTTGTCCCTGCTAATGGTATCCTATGGCTTCTAATGGTTTCCTATAGTTCTGAATGATATGCAGTATCTCTGTGTTCTGATATAATACAGCTCTTATATACGCACCTGCTCTGCAGATCTTCTTTCTGATTCGTTCAGTGTGAATAAAGCTCCGCCCACACGGCGAACACCAAGTGTGGGTACACGGCCATGCGCCACGACTGTATATGACGTGGGGTGCATCATGTTTGGCAGGCGGACCCTCACAATGTACACAAACCTAGATTACAGATGAAACGACCCTCGGAGTGATGATGTCAGCAGCTCGGGCTGGAACATTGAGCGGATTGTGAGCACAGGCCAGCGGGGGAGAGAGGAGGGGGGGCGCAAGGCGTCCAGGCCCAGTGTGAGGACGGCCTTAGGCCTCCAACGTGTAGTTGTGTACGTCTACAAAACATCTACAGAAGGCCGTCAGAATGAGGTGTTAACGAGAGAAGAACGAGAGGCACGTTCATCTCAGCAGCTCCTCACTGACTGGTGTTAATGAGAACCAGAGAAGAAGCCTGAGGGCTCTGAGAGTTTATAGGTGTGTCCTGTACCCGTCTGCTGGACAAGCGTGTCCAAAATCACCCTTGGTTTGTGCTTTCCTGTCCCCTCAGCTCACTTTCAGCTTCTGCGTCACAGGCCAGCTGTACTTGGCATTCACTGGATGTTCCCTGTGAACGCATCAGAACACGGTTCCTCGTGTACCCCCGGGGTCAGTCCGTCCATCCTAACAGGCACTTCATAGCGATTACACGGACGCTAGAGGGTCTGTTAGAAGTGGAACGCGACAGAAGGCTTAACGCGTTTAGGCGTAATGCAGTCATTAGCTTATAGAGCGGGACGCGGGCCGTATACATGGTAAAGGGCAGCACATGTTGTCCTGTACATCTAATCAATAGGGACTGACTCTATTTCCCCATTAGCGGCCGAGACGGGCACCAGAAGCCTGTTCTTTGTCGGGTTCTCGGTGCTCTAGGTAATGTCCTGCCGCGGCGGCGGCGTGGACAGAACACTGTCTCCTCTCTCTCTGCACTCGACTGATCTCGGATATCCTTTAATGAGTAATGAGGAGAACAATGGCCTGTTTCATGTGGAATCAGAGATCTGTAACACGGTTACTCTCATACGCGCACATGCACACCCAGGGGGCTGCGTAATTGCAATCAGACTGCTGAGGAGCTCACTCTCTTGGGCTCGGCCCCAGAACCTGATTAGAACCAGGCACTGCAGAGGAGCTACAGCTCACACACCGCCGGGCTGGTTTTTAATACAGTGTCAGGAGGTGGAGAGGTACATATGTCCCATATATAAGTATCTCCAAAATTTCAACTTTACAGGACAGACCAAAAACCGACCTTACGCACAATGTAAGTCAATGGAACCAGAATTTTTTCCAAACTATTTTGGAGCGTTTCTATTGGCCTATTCATCATGACATGTTCACACAATGTAAACAATCATAAGTGCATTCAAATGATGTAGAAAACTCAAAATCAACAAAAATGGAGATATATTTTTCATTGGACAGCAACGATATATATATATATATATGTGTGTTTGTGTGTGTTACTGCCTAGTAGTAGGTTGACACTCACTGTCCACTGTATCAGCTCCACTGACCATACAGGACCTCCACTCACTGTCCACTGTATCAGCTCCACTGACCATACAGGAGCTCCACTTACAGACTGTAGTTCATCTGATTCTCTGTATACTTTATTACTCTGTTCTTTAATGATCAGGACCCCCACAGGACCACCACAGAGCAGATACTATTAGGGAGGTGGATCATTCTCAGCACTGCAGTGACACTGACGTGGTGGTGGTGTGAGTGGATCTGTGTTTAAACACTGTGTCCACTCTTTGTCCACTCTATTAGACACTCCTACTACTTGCTGGTCCACCTTGTAGATGTAAAGTCAGAGACAGTAGCTCATCTGCTGCTGCACAGTTTGTGTTCCTCTAGTTCTTCATCAGTGGACACAGGACGCCGCCCACAGGACACTGCTGTCTGGATAGTTTTGGTTGGTGGACAATTCTCAGTTTAGCAGTGACCCTGAGGAGGTGTTTAAACACTCCAGCAGCAGCACTGCTGTGTCTGATCCACTCACACCAGTACAACACACTCTAACACAGTAGTGACTTAGTGTTACTGCAGCAGTGTTACTAATAGTATCTGCTCTGTGGGGGTCCTGTGGGGGTCCTGATCATTAAAGAACAGAGTAATAAAGTATACAGAGGAAGTGGAAGTGAAGGTCCTGTATGGTCAGTGGAGCTGATACAGTGGAGATAGAAGTTGGTGGTGTTAATGTTATAACTGGTCAGTGTGTGTGTGTGTGTGTGTGTATGTATATATATATATATATATATATATATATATATATATATATATATATATATATATATATATATATATATATACATATATATATATATATATATATATTTTTTTTTTTTTTTTTTTTTTTTAAATACAAGTACTTTCTTATGTAAACATATGTCTCCGCGTCCTGATATTGTGCAAAAACAAACATGCGTGTTTGCAGATCTCTCTCCCAAACCGGAGCCCGAGCGAGAGTGGTGTGTAAGGGCCGACCGCAGCTCGTCTAAATGAAGCGTGGGGGGGGTGGGGGGCTGTACTCCATATGTGTGTGGGTGCACGTAGGCACTGTGGGGTGTGTTTGGTGGCGTTTCTCTCTGAGAGCTCTTTGTAATCACCGGCCGAGTGAGTCTGTCCAACACTTCCAGTGAGTGACTGCCCTACTTTACCTCACAGCTCACATCAGCCGTCATCTTAATCAGACTTAAAGAGCTACGCTGCGGCCCATTACAGCCGTAAACACTCCTCCAGTCCTGCTGCTGATCTTATCCTGTACGGGAATCTGCTCAGCGCTCGCCTTCAAGATTTCAAACTTCGATACGGCTTCAGCACAGGCCTGCGTTTAGACTCACCCTGTATACGTACATGATAAAATAAAACTAGCACAGCATATAAACATCATAAGATTAAACATGCTTACATATTTGTGTGTATACAGGGTGAGGCAAAAGTCTCAGGACACCCTTTTATTTCAGAACCGAAAGGGAAAATGATGTATCTGAATACCCCAGCAAGAAACAGGTGAGGGGGGCCACCTTGAAAGCCATATTGGATCAAGGGCCAGTTCCAATGGGAATTCCAATGGTTGTGTAGCAGATCAAAGAAGATCAGAACTGATCAGAAATTGATTGATGTAATCAGATTTGTAATATCTCTTGTGGTTCAAACTTTACCAACATAGAAAGTTACAACAACAACCACCTTGAACACCATGTTGAAGGCGCAGTTCAGTTTCAGAGACAGCTCTCTGAACATGGTGTTCAATGTGGTTGTTGCAACTTACTTAATTGATAATGTTTAAACCACAAGAGATATTACAAATCTGATTACATCAATCGATTTCTGATCAGTTCTGATCTTCTTTGATCTGCTACACGACCACCTTCCCATTGGAAAAACTTGCCCTTGATCCAATATGGCGGCTTTAAAGATGGTGGTCATGTTTGAGACATATCCTAAAAGATAGACCCCCTCACCCGTAACTTGTTGGGATATTCAGATACGTCATTTTCCCTTTTAGTTCTGAAATAAAAGGGTGTCCTGAGACTTTTGACTCTCCCTGTGTGTGTATATCTATATATGTGTATATATATATATATATATATATATATATATATATATATATATATATATATATATATATATATATATACAGCAGTAGTAAAATATAAATACTTAAAAGATGCTACATTTAGTACAAACCGGATTCCAAAAAAGTTGGGACACTAAACAAATGGTGAATAAAAACTGAATGCAATGATGTGGAGGTGCCAACATAATAATATTTTATAATATTTTATTCAGAATAGAACACAAATCACAGATCAAAAGTTTAAACTGAGAGAATGTATAATTTTAAGGAAAAAATATATTGTTTCAAAATTTCATGGCGTCAACAAATCCCAAAAAAGTTGTAATAAGTGGCTGGAAAAGGAAATTGAGCATCTAACGAACAGCTTGAAGACCAATTAACACTAATTAGGAATCCGGTTTGTATTTCAAAGTATTATTTTGCCAACAACAGGAAGTTATTAACTCATGAAAGCTCTTTATGTATGTATATAATAAATACATAATAACATGTTGTAAATATGTAATAACATGTATAAAGTTAGCTAATCTAGTTAGACAGGACTCTGATATTAGAGTTATTACTATACTCTCTCGTGTTACTGGGATAGTTGTTTATTTTTAATAGTGTTGTATGTTTATTATGTGTTTATTATTATTATTATTATTATTTATTTTATTAAAGCTATATTAATAAACACCTTTCTTTTCTTCTCTTATTGCAGCCGAACCTTCACGGTCTCGCTCGGACACATTCCTCCTCCTCTCTGCCAGGTGAGGTGCTCAGAGTGCACGCAGTGTCAGTGTGGTGAATGAGATGGGTCACAGGTTCACTTCATAACACGGACATAAGCACTGACTAGAGATCAGCTTCATTCTGGTTTTCCTATGTAGATGTTATTTGAGGACCAGGTTCTGTTCAGGAGGCGTAGAGGAACATGGAGATGTAGTGTTCTTAACCGAGTGACGCTTCGTAACAGTGTTATAACTGGAACGAATGCTGCGACTTCATTAGACGTCTGATGCTGTGATTGTGGGTCTGATTCAGTTCCTGTACACGTGTTGGGAGGTTCTGATGTAGAAGCTGGATCTTCTCAGAAGAAGGAACAGCGGCAGTAGCTTTATGTGAGGAGCTAACGTGAGTGTGTTTGTCCATTCAGAGTTCGGGCCGGTGGGCTCGCCGCCGAGGCCGAGCGGAGACGTTACCTCACCTGTACGTCCACTCTTACGCTCACAGTCCTTCCACAACACGCCAGGTGAGTGACACTCTCCCTCTCTTTCCACACTCTCTCTCTCTCTCACACTCTACTCTTTCTCTTTCTCTCTCCACACACACTCTCCCTCTCTCTCTCTCCACAGTCTCTCTCTCTCTCTCTCTCTACTCTTTCTCTTTCTCTCTCCACAGTCTCTCTCTCTCTCTCTCTACTCTTTCTCTTTCTCTCTCCACACTCTCCCTCTCTCTCTCTCCACAGTCTCTCTCTCTCTCCCACTCTACACTCTCTCTCTCTCTTTCCACACACTCTCTCTCTCTCTCTCCGTACTCTTTCTCTTTCTCTCTCCACACACACTCTCCCTCTCTCTCTCCACAGTCTCTCTCTCTCTCTCTCTCTTTCTCTCTCTCTCTCCCACTCTACTCTTTCTCTTTCTCTCTCCACACTCTCCCTCTCTCTCTCTCCGTACTCTTTCTCTTTCTCTCTCTACACACACTCTCCCTCTCTCTCTCTCCACAGTCTCTCTCTCTCTCTCTCTCTCTCTTTCTCTTTCTCTCTCCACACTCTCCCTCTCTTTCTCTCCACAGTCTCTCTCTCTCTCCCTCTCTACTCTTTCTCTTTCTCTCTCCACACTCTCCCTCTCTTTCTCTCCAGTCTCTCTCTCTCTCCCTCTCTACTCTTTCTCTTTCTCTCTCCACTCTCTCTCTCTCTATCTCTCTCTCTCCACAGTCTCTCTCTCTCCCTCTCTACTCTTTCTCTTTCTCTCTCCACACTCTCTCTCTCTCTCTCTCCCCACAGTCTCTCTCTCTCCCTCTCTACTCTTTCTCTTTCTCTCTCCACACACTCTCTCTCTCTCTCCACAGTCTCTCTCTCTCCCTCTCTACTCTTTCTCTTTCTCTCTCCACACTCTCTCTCTCTCCCCACAGTCTCTCTCTCTCTCCCTCTCTACTCTTTCTCTTTCTCTCTCCACACTCTCTCTCTCTCCACAGTCTCTCTCTCTCCCTCTCTACTCTTTCTCTTTCTCTCTCCACACTCTCTCTCTCTCTCTCTCTCCCCACAGTCTCTCTCTCTCTCCCTCTCTACTCTTTCTCTTTCTCTCTCCACACTCTCTCTCTCTTTCCACACTCTCTCTCTCTCCACTCTCTCTCTCTCCCTTTCTACTCTTTCTCTGTCTCTCCACTCTCTCTCTCTCCCTTTCTACTCTTTCTCTTTCTCTCTCCACACACACTCTCTCTCTCCAGTCTCTCTCTCCCTCTCTACTCTTTCTTTTTCTCTCTCCACACTCTCTCTCTCTTTCCACACTCTCTGTCTCTCCACACTCTCTCTCTCTCCCTTTCTACTCTTTCTCTTTCTCTCCATACACTCTCTCTCTCCAGTCTCTCTCTCTCTCCCTCTCTACTCTTTCTCTTTCTTTCTCCACACACACTCGCTCTCTCTCCAGTCTCTCTCTCTCTCCCTCTCTACTTTCTCTTTCTCTCTCCACACAATCTCTTTTTCCCCTCTCTCTCTCTCCCTCTCTACTCTTTCTCTTTCTCTCTCCACACACACTCGCTCTCTCTCCAGTCTCTCTACATATGCACTCTCTCTCTCTACTCTCTCTCTCCACACACACACACACTCTCTCCATCTCTCTCTCTCTCTCTATACTTTTTCTCTTCACACACTCTCTCTCTCCCTCTCTCCACACTCTCTCTCTCTACTCTCTCTCTCCACGCACACACACTCTCTCCATCTCTCTCTCCACACACTGTCGTTCTTTGCCTCTTTCTCCACACACACACTCTCTCTCTACTCTTTCTCTCTCCCTCTCTCTCTGTCTCTCTCTCCACACACTCTCTCTCTACTCTTTCTCTCTCCACACTCTCTCTCTTCGCCTCTCTCTCCACACACTCTCTCTCTACTCTTTCTCTCTCCACACTCTCTCTCTTCGCCTCTCTCTCCACACACTCTCTCTCTACTCTCTCTTCACACACTCTCTCTCTCTACCCTTTTCTCTCCACACTCTCTCTCTCCGTCTCTCTCTCCACACACACACACTCTCTCTCTCTCTCTCTCTCTCTCTCTCAGTCCTCAATCTTGTTCTCTTTCCCTCTCTTTCTCTTTCTTTCCACTGTCTTACTCTGTGCTCTTTCTCCTCTCGTCTCTCCCTCTCTCTTTCTCTTTATCTCTACTTTCTTTCTCCATACATGTTTTCTCTCTGTCCCTCGCTTTCCTTTTTTTCTTTTCACTCTTCTTTCTTTCTCTCCATTTTCTTTTTCTTTCTTTCTTCTCTCCACCATCTCTTCTTTATCGTCTTTATCCGTCTCTCTCTCTCTCTCTCTCTCTCTCTCTCTCTCTCTCTCTCTCTCTCTCTGTATATGAACTGGCAGTGAATGAAACAGAGCAGCACTCTGTGAGTTATTTGCCGGCGCCTGTAAATCCCAGCGTCTCCTGAGGAATTACTTCACCTGAGAGAGAGAGAGAGAGTAAAAAGACAGGGAGAAAGAGAGTCGGAGGGGGAGAGAAAAAAGAGATGGAGGAAAAGAGAGAGAGCGAGAGAATGAAACAGAGGAAAAAGCGAGGGGGAATGTGAGAGGTGGTGGTAAAGAGAGAGAGAGAGAGAGAGAGAGAGAGAGAAACCTCGCGTCATGCCAGCTCTCTCCACTTTCCTCATGTTTCCGAGAATCATACAGGCTCCACGGCAACAGCGGAGCAAATCCAACCCCCATCCTCTACCCCCCTCCACCGACAAACCCCATCCAAACCCCCAAATACTGAAAACCAGACCACCCCTACACCCCCCACCTCGGCTCCATTGTCAGAGCCGCTCTGTTTCTCTTATAGAACATTGTGTCCCACTGCCTCCACTGCCTCCGCTGCCTCGTCTGGTTTATAGGTCGCAACTTGGAGTGGGAAGTTTAAAGACCCTCACTGTCGTCCCTCCAGCATCAGCCCGCTTTAACTGTGGCTCCGTAAACGCCACCGAGCCGTCACAGCCCCACAGAAACCAGTCCTGATGTTGTGCAACAGGGCATTATGGGATCAGGCGTCCTCGTCATTCATCAGTGATGGTTTGAAGGAGAGTGACAGGCCTCTATTTGAGTGGAGCCGCAGCAGAACATCGCGTCCCGCTCCCGGGTTGGGTGAGAATCAGGTGTGGCCCCATAATACATTCGCGACCACAGACTCGGTTACTCGCCCCAGCGCGGCGGCGCCTCCACACGCTCTCCACGCCGGATTAGTTCTCCTCCTTTGTGCTCCTATTTACTACGACACGAATTCAATAACATCACATTCAGTGGCATGTAAACATTTTAGCCCAGGAACACATTTCCCATGTTTTTCCCGCCCGAACCCGCCGGGTATTTATCTCCACTTCAAACACCGCCTGCGATCTGTTGTTGCGCCGAGTCTCATGCAACTCATGATTCATAACTCGACGCCCTTCTTTTCTTTTATTCATTACAGCACGCTGTTATCAAACGCTGGGATCTGTTAACTGATCGCTGATTGCACGTTTCAGGTTCACACGGTTGGCCGCTTATCCCAGCCAAGACGAGATCCCAGCTTTCCTTTGTTCTTATATCGATGTGAGGCTAACGTTGCTAACAAAGACTGGAAACCAATAGTCACCCAAAAGCCTTCGCAGTATAAACACAGTTCTAGCTTCTCTCAAGTACGTCCAGATCTTTAATGAGGTATATATAGGCAGCATACCTATAGCCAATCAGAACAGAGCTCATTAAAGGCCCCCCCCTGACTGTTTTCTGTTGTCCTTCTGTTCTTTCTCTCCTCCAGGAACGTCCCACCCATTCCACGCCCACCCGACCTCCATGCTCGCCCACCTACAGCAGTACCCCATGCCCTACATGGCCACCTCCAGCCACTCTCCCTTCCAGTACCCACAGCACGCCGCGTCCCCCAACCCCACCCACGCTCCGCTCGCCCGTCTCCACAGCAACTCCTCCTACTCCTTCTCTTCGCCTCCTTCCGCGTGCGCCTCGCCCAGCCCTCTGGGCTCGGACCTCCTGAGCCCGGCCAGTGACCTCGGCAGCCCCCTGACCTCCCCCGCGCTCCAGACCCACGCTCCCAACATGTGGCCTCCGCAGACCCCGCCCCTTTTCTCTCTGGCCAACATGCTGTCCATGGCCATGAGCATGGCGCACTCGTTCATCCCCGCCCCCGGCATGCCGTCCCCCCTGGTGCAGCCCATTCCCTCCTTACCCGGCTTCCCTCCGCAGTTCGCCCACCCCATCCCACCCCAGCCTGGGTATCCTTCCATGTACGCTCCTCAGTACGCGCCGCACCTCCAGGCCGAAGGGCCGTACCCGCAGGTGGGTCTCGGTCTCGTGGGACAGAACTGGGACGTATTCGATTACGCTCAGAAACAACATTCCACGATGCAGGGACACGCGTCCACCTCGCACGCCGGGATCGGAGAGGCTCACGCGCAGCAGATGTACGCCAGCGTCCCGCAGGAGATGGGGATGCGTAGCACTCCGGTACCCATTCAGCATCTCCCACCGGAGTACTCTGGGCCTCAGGGGTACGCCCAGACTTTCCCTGCACCTTCACTGGACCCAGCAGGCCTGTCCAGATCCTCCTCGTCTGGGTTATCGTCTTCACCGAGAGCCAGCCCAGAGAGCACGGTGAGTCAGGCCGTCCTCAAGTGCCTCGTAAGATGTGTGTAAGGCAGAATTCAGAGTTTATTACATCATAGGCTGTTAGCCAATGACGTCACATCAGCTAGTCACAGGAGTGCAAACAGCAGGAAATGATTTTCCACATAGGGGGCGCTATCACACTCTCTCAGAATGTCTCTATCTCCTCCACTCTGTTCCTCACACACTGCCTCCAACTCCTCCACTCTGTTCCTCACACACTGCCTCCATCTCCTCCACTCTGTTCCTCACACACTGCCTCCAACTCCTCCACTCTGTTCCTCACACACTGCCTCCAACTCCTCCACTCTGTTCCTCACACACTGCCTCCAACTCCTCCACTCTGTTCCTCACACACTGCCTCCATCTCCTCCACTCTGTTCCTCACACACTGCCTCCAACTCCTCCACTCTGTTCCTCACACACTGCCTCCAACTCCTCCACTCTGTTCCTCACACACTGCCTCCATCTCCTCCGCTCAGTTCCTCACACACTGCCTCCATCTCCTCCGCTCAGTTCCTCACACACTGCCTCCATCTCCTCCACTCTGTTCCTCACACACTGCCTCCATCTCCTCCGCTCTGTTCCTCACACACTGCCTCCACCTCCTCCACTCTGTTCCTCACACACTGCCTCCATCTCTTCCACTCTGTTCCTCACACACTGCCTCCATCTCCTCCACTCTGTTCCTCACACACTGCCTCCATCTCTTCCACTCTGTTCCTCACACACTGCCTCCATCTCCTCCGCTCAGTTCCTCACACACTGCCTCCATCTCCTCCACTCTGTTCCTCACACACTGCCTCCATCTCCTCCACTCTGTTCCTCACACACTGCCTCCATCTCCTCCGCTCTGTTCCTCACACACTGCCTCCATCTCTTCCACTCTGTTCCTCACACACTGCCTCCATCTCCTCCACTCTGTTCCTCACACACTGCCTCCATCTCCTCCGCTCTGTTCCTCACACACTGCCTCCATCTCTTCCACTCTGTTCCTCACACACTGCCTCCATCTCCTCCGCTCTGTTCCTCACACACTGCCTCCATCTCCTCCACTCTGTTCCTCACACACTGCCTCCATCTCCTCCGCTCAGTTCCTCACACACTGCCTCCATCTCCTCCACTCTGTTCCTCACACACTGCCTCCATCTCCTCCACTCTGTTCCTCACACACTGCCTCCATCTCCTCCGCTCTGTTCCTCACACACTGCCTCCATCTCTTCCACTCTGTTCCTCACACACTGCCTCCATCTCCTCCACTCTGTTCCTCACACACTGCCTCCATCTCCTCCACTCTGTTCTTCACACACTGCCTCCAACTCCTCCACTCTGTTCCTCACACACTGCCTCCAACTCCTCCACTATGTTCCTCACACACTGCCTCCAACTCCTCCACTCTGTTCTTCACACACTGCCTCCAACTCCTCCACTCTGTTCCTCACACACTGCCTCCATCTCTTCCACTCTGTTCGTCACCTCCATCTCCTCCATTCTGTTCCTCACCTCCATCTCCTCCACTCTGTTCTTCACCTCCATCTCCTCCATTCTGTTCCTCACCTCCGTCTCCTCCATTCTGTTCCTCACCTCCATCTCCTCCACTCTGATCTTCACCTCCATCTCCTCCATGCTGATCTTCACCTCCGTCTCCTCCACTCTGTTCCTCACCTCCGTATCCTCCACTCTGTTCCTCACCTCCATCTCCTCCACTCTGTTCCTCACCTCCATCTCCTCCACTCTGATCTTCACCTCCATCTCCTCCACGCTGATCTTCACCTCCATCACCTCCACTCTGTTCCTCACCTCCATCTCCTCCACTCTGTTCCTCACCTCCATCTCCTCCACTCTGTTCCTCACCTCCATCTCCTCCACTCTGATCTTCACCTCCGTCTCCTCCACTCTGTTCCTCACCTCCATCTCCTCCACTCTGTTCCTCACCTCCATCTCCTCCACTCTGATCTTCACCTCCATCTCCTCCACGCTGATCTTCACCTCCATCACCTCCACTCTGTTCCTCACCTCCATCTCCCCCACTCTGTTCCTCACCTCCATCTCCTCCACTCTGTTCCTCACCTCCATCTCTTCCACTCTGTTCTTCACCTCCATCTCCTCCACGCTGATCTTCACCTCCATCTCCTCCACTCTGTCCCTCACCTCCATCTCCTCCACTCTGATCTTCACCTCCATCTCCTCCACGCTGATCTTCACCTCCATCTCCTCCATTCTGTTCCTCACCTCCATCTCCTCCACTCTGATCCTCACCTCCATCTCCTCCACTCTGTTCCTCACGCACTGACTTCATCTGGCCAACAGAATCAAGTGAAAACAACCTGTTAGATGTTTGTTAGATGTTGGTTAGATGTCTGGATGAGATTTAAGATCACTTTACACACCAAGACATGATATTTTCTCTTGTCTCTCTCCAGCCGAGCGGTATCTCTGATTTATAGATATATTTTCATGAGCTGTAAAAACCGTGTGCCAGATTAAACAAGCTGAATCTCCGTCAGTCAGCACCGCAGGTTGTTCTGACACGCGAGGCTTTAAATAAGATCTAATAAAATCAGCACAGGTTTTTTGTGTTCCTCTGTAAAACGAGCAGGTCTGTAGATGCAGGTCTCAGTTACGGAACAACTCTCCACCATTTCCATGACGATGTGAATGTTCTCGCTCTTTTCCAAGGCCTCCTCCTCCAGTCCAAGATCGCTCTCCCCGCCGGCAGCTCGGGAGCCCAGCGGCGGCGCGCGCCAGCCCCGAGAATCCCCGGTCAGCTCCGGTAAGACGCCGTGGAAACGGACACACGTGCAAACACGAGCACAACCAGCAACAAAGAGAGCTTCTCTGCTGTTACGTAAGGGCGCTCGATTACGCACTAGCCCGAGCGTTAAGTAACGACCTCAGGGACGGGCCCCGGGCCCTGGCTGCCTGGCTCGCGACGGGCCTCGCGCGCCTGTGTGCGGACTTGGCTGCGGCTGCGCCCACACCGGCGTTGGAAGACATTATCGGCCATTAGCTGCGCCTGTGGAGGTGTTGCGTAACCGCCGAGTCTGCTCGTAATGTTCCCGGGAACGCAGCCTGTAGGTGCAACTGCTGCCCGAACCGCATTAGCAGAGCCAGCTAACGACCACGTGTGTTTACATCCAGCTCAGAGCCTGTAGCGCCCACCACGGATAACTTCACTGGCAACCTAGACCCTGTTTGCAGGGAAATGCCACCAAATATATTTCAAATTCAAGCAGAACGTAGGGGTCGGTATGTAAACAGAGTGGTTTCATTCACAGTGGTTTAATTGTTGAGGCTCTTTACAGTGGTGGTGGTGGTGGTGATGGGAACCGGGGGTCTCCATGTCTACACCACAAATATATACATTTTATTTACTATCAAACCCACCAGTGAAGATACACACAAAGAAAGTCCAAAGAAAACCATGTGGACCACCACAGAGCAGGTACTATTGGGGAGGTGGGTCATTCTCACCACTGCAGTGACACTGACGTGGTGCTGGTGTGTTAGTTAGTGTGTCCACTCACTGTGTCCACTCACTGTCCACTCTATTAGACACTCCTACTACTTGCTGGTCCACCTTGTAGATGTAAAGTCAGAGACAGTAGCTCATCTGCTGCTGCAGTTTGTGTCCTCTAGTCCTTCATCAGTGGACACACACAGGACTGTCTGGATAGTTTTGGTTGGTGGACGATTCTCAGTCCAGCAGTGACACTGAGGTGTCTGATCCACTTACACCAGTACAACACACACTAACTAATGCACCACCACCACGTCAGTGTCACTACAGTGCTGAGAATGATCCACCTCCCTAATAGTACCTGCTCTGTGGGGGTCCTGTGGGGGTCCTGATCATTAAAGAACAGAGTAATAAAGTATACAGAGAATCAGATGAACTACAGTCTGTAAGTGGAGCTCCTGTATGGTCAGTGGAGCTGATACAGTGGACAGTGAGTGGAGGTCCTGTATGGTCAGTGGAGCTGATACAGTGGACAGTGAGTGTAGGTCCTGTATGGTCAGTGGAGCTGATACAGTGGACAGTGAGTGGAGGTCCTGTATGGTCAGTGGAGCTGATACAGTGGACAGTGAGTGGAGGTCCTGTATGGTCAGTGGAGCTGATACAGTGGACAGTGAGTGGAGGTCCTGTATGGTCAGTGGAGCTGATACAGTGGACAGTGAGTGGAGGTCCTGTATGGTCAGTGGAGCTGATACAGTGGACAGTGAGTGGAGCTCCTGTATGGTCAGTGGAGCTGATACAGTGGACAGTGAGTGGAGGTCCTGTATGGTCAGTGGAGCTGATACAGTGGACAGTGAGTGGAGCTCCTGTATGGTCAGTGGAGCTGATACAGTGGACAGTGAGTGGAGGTCCTGTATGGTCAGTGGAGCTGATACAGTGGACAGTGAGTGGAGGTCCTGTATGGTCAGTGGAGCTGATACAGTGGACAGTGAGTGGAGCTCCTGTATGGTCAGTGGAGCTGATACAGTGGACAGTGAGTGGAGGTCCTGTATGGTCAGTGGAGCTGATACAGTGGACAGTGAGTGGAGGTCCTGTATGGTCAGTGGAGCTGATACAGTGGACAGTGAGTGGAGGTCCTGTATGGTCAGTGGAGCTGATACAGTGGACAGTGAGTGTAGGTCCTGTATGGTCAGTGGAGCTGATACAGTGGACAGTGAGTGGAGGTCCTGTATGGTCAGTGGAGCTGATACAGTGGACAGTATGAACTCACTGTAATGCTGCTCTGTGTACGTCTGTTGGTCGTATAGGTAAAAACATGTTTACTCTTTTAAAAGCTGATCCTCGTCCTGTTCGCACGGCGCTAACTGCGAGCCCGGCCTCGAATGTTTCCTTCACCGTGTTACATCACTGGTGATGTAATGAAGTCTCAGGATCCAGACGAGCTGGTGTTTACTCGCTGCTTAGAAAGTTTTATGTGTCTTTCAACACCTTCGCTCCATTAAAGCCAGTCGTACACAGTGGGGAACCTCACAGCCTTCAAGGTCTTCAGAGAAGATGCTTTCAGCCTCCTAACATCAGGGTCCGGCTCTGATCCCACGTTCCCTGTATTCCCTTCCGGCCGTCATCCGAACCTACATTCACATTAATAGATATTCACATATCAGAAGGAATCATCTCTGCTCCGCCTCTGTTATTGTTCCAGCCTCTCTTCTATCTCTCAGACATCCTCTTTCAGTTCTATATGCAAATACATGTACATAAGCTCTGTTTTGATTGGCCGCCCTGTATTGCACTTTATTCACTTCAGCAAGTCAGGCTGAAACACTTCTTATAACCTAGTAATTATAAAGTAAGAGTGGGCGGGGCTAAACTGCCATAGACTGTGCTGGTGAAGGTAGTAGTGGGCAGTTATAATTCAGCACCATACCAATTTCAAATGACAGTAAAATTAATCATATCTTCCCTCTGAGTGGGCGGGCTTAACTCTATGATAATTTCCGCCCACTGTGGCGACGCTAGCTAGAGAAACAGCTAGCTAGAGGGTGATTGGGTCACGATTCGCTACTGGATGTTGATATATATATATATATATATATATATATATATATATACACTACCGCTCAAAAGTTTGGGATCACAGTGAAATGTTCTTGTTTTAATGGAGTATCTTCTTCTTTAACACAACAATGGACTGACGGGTCTCTAAAGAAAGTTGTTTCTTTCTGGACATTGTGAGTCGGTCAGCAAGCCATCAACTGCTGATCTTCAGATACTAAACTAACCTAGAATGTTGTTCCCTTTTATACTCACTTATTAGTAGAATGTTTTTCAGCTGTGATCACAATTGAGCAAGAGTGTCCTAACAACCAATTAGTCCAATAACATCCTTAACTTGGATTGGTGGTCTACCAGGAGATTTAGACAGAGGACTGAGAATTACTGATAATAGAACTATATGTAAAATAAGCCTCTATACAAAAATAGACTTTAATACAAACATTTTTATTCTTTAAAAATCATCTGATACACTTACAGTAATTGAGAAATGGACAATATTGTTTGTGTTGTTTGTGAATTGCATGAAAATTGCATGAAATGAAATACTAAAGTGATCCTAAACTTTTGAGCGGTAGTGTATATATGAATATATATATATATATTTATATATATATATATTGGGAAAATGCAATATTACGATGCAAGTTATCACAATAGACAATATGTTACTATATTTATTTTTTCTGAGATCTGATAAGTTAGAAAGTGCCAGTTTTTAAAGTAATGGTATTAAAAACTATGAATATTGTAATATTGCTCAAACCCCAATCTACCATATGTTTATTGTGCAGTATATAGATAAACTCATCAGTATTGCTTTATAACCCTGGACCTGCAGGCCTGGCAACAGTAGCGCTAATCTTGAGTGACAGCTTTGTTTCTATAAGACACAGATCCACCTTAATAATCTTCTGTTCCACCTTAAATAGAGCAGTGCTTACATTTTGACACCTGTACAGGTGCTGGAATGTAGCTGCTGTTTAAGGTGGAACGGAAAATTCAAACGAGAAGCCGTTTACTGCTCGCTGCTAGGAGGATGTATGTGAATGATTTTTTGTGACATCACAAAAGGATTGAATTCAGAACGAGCTGTTTTTGCACCGTAAATAGTCTGTAGTGGATCTTTAACCATGTTTCCAAAACACATTCTTTCTCCCGCAGAGCCAAAGCCCACCGTCACAGTTGGCCGCTTCCAGGTTTCTCCATCCAAGGAGCTCCCAGTTCCAGCTGAACATCCGATCACACCTGGTTCTTCACCCACACCTGCTGCGTCCCCGGTCACACCAACGTCACAGCTGGAGCTGGCCAGCTCTTCTGTTCGCTCCTCCCAGGAGAGTCCACACCAGGAGCGAAGAGGATCTGCGGGAAACGACGTCACCTCCCTAAACTCCCATCCCCGCTGCGTAGATGTTCCTCAAGACCAGCACATTTCCTTGGATGCAGCTCAAGAGCAGACTCAGCCACTGGGCAGCTTCTCTGATGATTCTCCTACTGAACCAGCCTGGACCAACAGTGGAGAGATAGAGGAGAAGCAGGAGGTGCGACCGAGTGGTGAGGAGCAGCGCTTTGAGGTCCAGGGAGAGCAGCAGCAGCAGCAGCAGCAGCAGAGGAAGAAGAGCCGGAAGCTCGAGACCGGTCAGTCTGTGATGGGGACGTCGGTGGACAGCGGGCTTTCCATTGCCATGGATCCAGAAGGGTGTCCGTGGGACCCGATGATGGGCAGCCCCCCGTATCCCACCCCTCTCCACAACCTGTGGATGAGCTACACGCGCGCCTCCTCCTACATGAGCAGCGACGAGTCGGAGAGCGAGGACGAGGAGATGTGGGATGAGTTGCAGGAGCTGAGGGAGAAGTGAGCATCTGCCAATCAGCACCATCTAAACACTCCACAATCAAATATCTGTTCAATTCAGAGGAAGATCCACGCTGCCGTCTGATTGGACGCTTGTCCTAATTTAAAACTTACACGAGCGTCTCATTGGATATTTGTAAAATCAAATACTCACACAAGCGTCTGATTGGATACTTGTCCAAATTCAAAACTCACACGAGCATCTGATCGGATACTTGTCCAAATTCAAAACTCACACAAGCGTCTGATTGGATACTTGTCCAAATTCAATACTCACACATGCGTCTGATTGGATACTTGTCCAAATTCAAAACTCACACAAGCGTCTGATTGGATACTTGTCCAAATTCAATACTCACACATGCGTCTGATTGGATACTTGTCCAAATCCAATACTCACATGAGCGTCTGATTGGATACTTGTCCAAATTCAATACTCACACAAGCGTCTGATTGGATACTTGTCCAAATTCAAAACTCACACGAGCATCTGATTGGATACTTGTCCAAATTCAAAACTCACACAAGCGTCTGATTGGATACTTGTCCAAATTCAAAACTCACACAAGCGTCTGATTGGATACTTGTCCAAATTCAATACTCACACAAGCGTCTGATTGGATACTTGTCCAAATTCAATACTCACACATGCGTCTGATTGGATAGTTGTCAAATAACTTGAATGATTGTTGAATTGAATTGGAAATCAGCATCTCTCTCTCCTTCTCTCTCTCCTTTTCTTTCTCTCTCTCTCTCTCTATTTCTCTCCTCTCTCTTTCATTCTCTCCTCTCTCTCTACTTCTCTCTCCCTTTCTTTCACCCTCTTACCTTCTCCTTCTCTCTCTCCTGTCTACCCCTTTATCTCTGTTCCCCTTACTCCCTAAATCTTTCACCCTTTCTGTCTGTCTCTTTCTCTCTCTCTCTCTCTCTCTCTTTCTCTCTCTCTCTCTCTCTCTCTCTCTCTCTCTCAGACACCTGTGTGAAGTACAGACTCTGCAGGCGGTGCAGAAGCGAGAGATAGAGGAACTGTACGAGCGGATGGGTAAAGTTCCTCCTCCGTGTATCGTGTCTCCGGCGGCCATGCTGTCCAGCCGGCAGCGGCGGCTCTCTAAAGGAGGAGCTTTTCCTTCATCTCGCCGAAACAGCCTGCAGAGATTAGACATCCTCCCCGTAACAGGTACCGGCATCATTCAGCGTCTCAGAATCAGACAGTGTATTTATAACATCTACTGTAAGAACTTTCTGTGAGGAGCTTTTAGAGGTGGACGTCTGGTTCCATTCACCACCACTGTGAACAGATCTGACTGTATAAGTTTCTCTGGTACAGTGTTTTAAACTAAACCACTCTGAATCACTTTGTTTACACTTTAATCGTTAAAGTAAGCAGGTGATTATTCTCGGAAGTGATAGTTGAGTTTCTTCTCACTCTGAGGGTAATGACTGTGGGGTCTGCTGTGATTGGTCTGCAGGGATCATAAGGAAGAACTCTCTGAGTGGTGGCAGCAGTAGCAGCAGCAGCAGTTCACAGGAGCGACCCGCCAAAGGGGTGACCTTCGCCCCCGAACTCACCAGAATGGTACGTTCCATTCAGCTGTACTGAAGATCCACCTTTCTCTACAGTAGAACCTCCAATACAGTTACTGTTCTAGTGCTAGTGTATATACTAGGGAGCATTAGTGAGGTTAGGTACTGGTGTTGAACATAGCTGTGAGGATTTGATTGAGTGTTAGTGAGGTTAGGTACTGGTGTTGAACATAGCTGTGAGGATTTGATTGAGTGTTAGTGAGGTCAGGTACTGGTGTTGAACATAGCTGTGAGGATTTGATTGAGTGTTAGTGAGGTCAGGTACTGGTGTTGAACATTGCTGTGAGGATCTGATTGAGTGTTAGTGAGGTCAGGTACTGATGTTGAACATTGCTTTGAGGATTTGATTGAGTGTTAGTGAGGTCAGGTACTGATGTTGAACATTGCTTTGAGGATTTGATTGAGTGTTAGTGAGGTCAGGTACTGATGTTGAACATTGCTGTGAGGGTTTGATTGTGTGTTAGTGAGGTCAGGCACTGATGTTGAACATAGCTGTGAGGATTTGATTGAGTGTTAGTGAGGTCAGGTGCTGATGTTGAACATTGCTGTGAGGATTTGATTGAGTATTAGTGAGGTCAGATACTGATGTTAAACATTGCTGTGAGGATTTGATTGAGTGTTAGTGAGGTCAGGTGCTGATGTTAAACATTGCTGTGAGGATTTGATTGAGTGTTAGTGAGGTCAGGTACTGATGTTAAACATTGCTGTGAAGATCTGATTGAGTGTTAGTGAGGTCAGGTGCTGATGTTAAACATTGCTGTGAGGATTTGATTGAGTGTTAGTGAGGTCAGGTACTGATGTTGAACATAGCTGTGAGGATTTGATTGAGTGTTAGTGAGGTCAGGTACTGATGTTGAACATAGCTGTGAGGATTTGATTGAGTGTTAGTGAGGTCAGGTACTGATGTTGAACATAGCTGTGAGGATTTGATTGAGTGTTAGTGAGGTCAGGTACTGATGTTGAACATAGATGTGAGGATTTGATTGAGTGTTAGTGAGGTCAGGTGCTGATGTTGAACATTGCTGTGAGGATTTGATTGAGTGTTAGTGAGATCAGGTGCTGATGTTGAACATTGCTGTGAGGATTTGATTGAGTGTTAGTGAGGTCAGGTACTGATGAAGCAGTGGCAGTGGACATGCTGACTGTAGACTCCATGCGGTCTGGTTCTGTTGGTCGGTGCTGTTCTGTGGAGGTACAGGCTTCAGCTCTAGTTGAAGGAGCTGTGTGGAAGCTCCTGAGGTCTGAGGACGTGTGTGTGATATTTGGTTGTGATGGAATCTGAATGGCCTCTTTCTTCTTCCTCTCTCCTCACAGTAAGAATCCACCAGCCGAGCCTGTTGGCAGGACCAGGTCAGACTACCTCATCCAGCAACCCGACTGCTGCTCCCTCCCCATCTCCCCCGTCCTACTGAAGACACAAAACTTTACAGACAGCCACACCGTCCCACAAAGAGACCTTCTCTGTGTGCAGAAGAGAGAGAGAGAGTCGGCGCCGCTTCCTGTACAGACGGTCACGTGGTAGCAGTCGCCGCCCACGTTCACTCTGAGTCGACTTTACACTGACCGTGTGGAGCTGTGCAGCCTGCACGTACACTTACACTGACTACTACCCACCGCAGGCTGGACCCCCACCTGGAAGCAGAACGTACCCAGCAATGCCAGTTTGGACACACCTACTCTTAACTGGGCTCCTCGTTATGTAGGCATCATAACTACTTCATCAACCCAAACCAGAAGATCTCTTCTGCAGCTCACTCTGCGTTCTGTCTCACCACAAACCCTCAAACTTCTCATTACCAGATACAAATACTACAGATTATATCTGATTCTCGGTATCAGGACACCAGTGGATTGAGATATGGGCTCTGTCTCAAACCCTAGTGAGTGTCTAAGTAGGCTGTCTAGGTAGTGAGTGTGTAAGTATCAGCGTTCTCTCCTCATCTCTCCTCATAAAACAGATTACTGAGACGCTCTAGTTAGAGAGAGACTGCGTCACGGCTTGTTCCCGCCCACCGGTGGTTTAACTGGTTGCTAAGCTACCGGCCGACATCCAAAACAATAACACGAGGCTTAAAACTCCACTAGCATAAATGCTAATGTCTGGAGTATAAAGTGTAAATGGTGAAGGACTCGTTACAGAGTTGATAATAAAATACTGTTTTGTGTGATTATATGACCAGAAACACATTAAAACTCCAGAGAATCAAAATAATCACATTTTAAAACCACTTCACTGCTCCTAGATTAGCCTGCACTGCATCATGGGATTGTCTTAGCGGCTGAGGAAGAGTTCAATACTTCTTAAAATCAGATCTAAATAAGGTTCCTCAGTAGACAGTATGTTTAAGGTATGTAAGAATTGGGACAGTCTACATGTTGGGAGCGCATACTATGGTGTAAAATGCTGCCTATGTAGGACGCTCAGTAGAATTTGAGACACAGCCTATGTTAAAGTTAAAATGTCTATAAATACTTATGAACATTGTGTGCAAAAGTTTGTACATCCCTGCTCAAGTTACTTGTTGACTTAATAATAAGAATATACTTTTTGGTTACTGTGTCTTTAAGATTTACATCTCGTCGCTCTCGTATGCTGTGAACGTTTCATAATGAATGGACCAATAGAAACGCTCCAAACTCTCTTAGAATTAAACCGCTTTACATTCACTTACATTGAAAGTTATGAATGGATTGATGGGAGTTAACAATGTTTTAGTTCTCTCCTGTGAAGTTGCTTGTTTTTCTTTGGAGAGCGACGACATGTAAATGAGCCCTGCTGTGATTGGGCCTCCTGCAAAAAAGCAGTTGAAGCTTAAACACTCCTCAAAGCTTGAGTGGGCGGAGCTAAACGACAGGCTAAACTGCTGTAGACTTCATATGTGGACTAATGTGAACGAGAAGCAGTGAATGGAAACCAGGCTGTTTCTCTGCCATCCAGACTGTGAGGAGTGAGACGTGAGGAGTGAGACGTGAGGAGTGAGCGTGAATAACGTACTATTTTATTAATGTAATTTTTTGGGGGTCTTAAAGAGGTTGTAAAAGTAGGTGTGTCCAAACTTTTGACCCCACCCCCGCTTTGATGTATATAGGTGCCTCTGTTGGGTGCAGGTTGGGACGATAAGTGTAATCTGCTTCCTGCCCCGCCCGCTCTGCTGTAGTGACGGCAGCGTTGGCGTCGCCGCGGTGAGCTCAGTGACGTGAGAGTGATGTGGACGTTCTCTCTGATGGCTCACCAGCGGCTCATTAGCGTGAGCTCTGTGCACTAATCACGAGTACATTTCCAGCACACGCGAGCAGAGAGCTGACAGAGCTGCTGATCTTATGTAAACAGCAGGAGAGAGAGAGAGAGAGAGAGAGAGAGAGAGAGAGAGAGAGAGAGAGAGAGAGAGAGAGAGAGAGTGAGTGAGAGAGAAAGAGAGAGAGAGTGAGAGAGAGAGTGAATAACGGAAGTCTCTCTGGATCTGAGAGAAGAACACTGAGAACCTCCTGCTGATACTGTAGTTCTGGTGGACAGTCGTATTTGGGCTCGTCGCCTTGATCTTGTGTTCTGTTTTGTCCTGAATGTGAACAGAAGCTGGAGATTTGAGCTGAATTTCTGGTGCGGGATGTAAATTTTGCGAAGTGCAATGTTTTGTAAAATATTCCTTTTACAAGCGTTCTTAAGCCATCAGACACACTCTGGAGCTGTTTCAACTCTGGAGCTGTTTCAACTCTGGAGCTGTTTCAACTCTGGAGATGTTTCAACTCTGGAGATGTTTCAACTCTGGAGATGTTTCAACTCTAGAGATGTTTCAACTCTAGAGATATTTCAACTCTGGAGCTGTTTCAACTCTGGAGATGTTTCAACTCTAGAGATGTTTCAACTCTAGAGATGTTTCAACTCTGGAGCTGTTTCAACTCTAGAGATGTTTCAACTCTGGAGCTGTTTCAACTCTGGAGCCGTTCCAACTCTGGAGCCATTCCAACTCTAGAGATGTTTCAACTCTGGAGCTGTTTCAACTCTGGAGCTGTTTCAACTCTGGAGCCGTTTCAACTCTGGAGCCGTTCCAACTCTGGAGCCGTTCCAACTCTGGAGCTGTTTCAACTCTGGAGCTGTTTCAACTCTGGTGCTGTTTCAACTCTGGAGCTGTTTCAACTCTGGTGCTGTTTCAACTCTAGAGATGTTTCAACTCTGGAGCTGTTTCAACTCTGGTGCTGTTTCAACTCTAGAGATGTTTCAACTCTGGAGCTGTTTCAACTCTGGAGCTGGTTTAACTCTGGAGCTGTTCCAACTCTGGAGCTGTTTCAACTCTAGAGATGTTTCAACTCTAGAGATGTTTCAACTCTGGAGCTGGTTTAACTCTGGAGCTGTTCCAACTCTAAAGATGTTTCAACTCTAGAGATGTTTCAACTCTGGAGCCGTTTCAACTCTGGAGCTGGTTTAACTCTGGAGCTGTTCAACTCACCTGCAAAGGTTTGAGTATTGTGTATGTAGTAGAGCCTGACCAATACATCAGCCGACACTGACATTCCAAAGATAATAAGCAACTGTTTGATCAACCAACAATAAGGAGAATCATATATGAGCCCCTCTGACAATCATATATAAAATAAACGATAGTTTTAAAAATGATCTAATTGGTTATCACAATTTCTACCCCTTTAAATTTATTTTAGTGACAATTTTATATCAGTCAAGCTGTAATGGAAAAAAACATTTGAGCAGTTATTGGAATTTTTAGACCCTTAAAATCACTTTTAGCCACATTATCATCATCAGGTTCTAAAATTAAAATACATGACTATCAACCATTTTTTATTTTTAAGTTTTAGACCCCTAAAATCAGTTTTAGCTACAAGAGAACTAAGAATCAAAGACATTAATACCAGCTGATATTTTTTGGTTATTGTAGTTTTAAAATACATTTTTATGTGTTGATATTTATCAGTTATAGGAATTTTTAAACCCTTAAAATCACTTTTAGCCACATTATCACATCAGTCAGGTTGTAAGAATCTAATACCTTCATATCAGGTGAAGTTATTAATCGTGACCCTTAAAATTAATTTTAAAATCAACCCGTTTTTATTGGTTATTGGAACTCTTAGACCCTTCAAATCTTATCGGCCACTAAACCTGGACATCGGTCAGGCTCTGCGTAGGCTATGAACTGACCAAAGCTACATTAGTCTTTAATAATGGTGCGGACGTTCAATAACGCACACGGGCCGTAGTGAAAAGCATTAGTTCACTTTTAATTGACAGCCGTCACCACGAACATCACAGCTTTACTTTGTGTCAAATCTGAACTCAGTGTTTAAGTTTCAGTTTAAATATCAGACGATATTTATTTAGTCTTTTATTTTCAGTGCACTTTCCGTCGTTCTGTCGAGCTGCAGTTCAAAGCCGTGACGATTGTGTTTAATGTACATAGTAAACGTTTTGTACTTGTTTCTTACTTTAACGGTGCGCTGACGTACGAGGCGTGTATTAAAGGGACGGTAGACGGAAAGTCTGGTGGGTTTAGTATATAAGGTGGTGTTTAATTTAGTTCCTCGTCGTTCGTCCAAAGAATCCAGAAAGAATGTGGAAACATAACCATCACAAACTGTGAAACACGTTATCACTACCTTCAGACATGCACCGTGAATCTGACAGATCTACAGCGTGAATCAAAAGTATCAGGACACCCTTTCATTTCAGAAAGGAAAGGGAAGATGACGTATCTGAATACCCCAGCAGGTAACGGGTGAGGGGGTCTATCTTTTAGGCTATGTCCTGAACAAGGCCGCCATCTTGAAAGCCACCATATTGGATCAAGGGCAAGTTTTTCCAATGGGAAGGTGGTCGTGTAGCAGATCAAAGAAGACCAGAACTGATCAGAAATTGATTGATGTAATCAGATTTGTAATATCTCTTGTGGTTCAAACGTTACCAACACAAACAGTTACAACAACCACCACATTGAACACCATGTTCAGTGAACTGTCCCTGGAGCTGAACACAGATCTGAATGCGCAGTCCAACCACAAGAGACATTGCAAATCTGAATCGATTTCTGAGACAATTCTGGTCTTCTTTGAGTTGATATTGATCAATTATTGGAATTTTTTTCAGCTATAATTTTTTTTGAGAAGTTATTGGAACTTTTAGACCCTTAAAATCACTTTTAGCCACATTATCATCATCATCAGTCAGGTTCTAAAATTAAAATACGAGTGTCCACCAATTTTTATTGGTTACTGGAAGTTTTAGACCCTTAAAATCTGTTTTACAAAATAAAATAAAAAAGATTGCGCAGTTCAGCCACAAGAGATATTGCAAATCTGATTCAATTTCTGAGACAGCTCTGGTCTTCTTTGATCTGCTATTGATCTGATATTGATCAATTATGGGAATTTTTCAGCTACAATTTTTTATATTAGTCAAGCTGTAGTAAAAAACAACAACATTTGAGCAGTTATTGAAATTTTAGACCCTTAAAATCACTTTTAGCCACATTATCATCATCAGTCAGGTTCTAAAATTAAAATACGAGTGTCAACCAATTTTTATTGGTTATGGAAAGTTTTAGCCCCTTAAATTCAGTTTCAGCTACAAAATAAAAAAAGATTGCGTAGTTATTAGAGATATTGCAAACCTGAGTCAATTTCTGAGACAGTTCTGGTCCTCTATGATCTGCGATTGATCTGATATTGATCAATTATTGGAATGTTTAGACCCTTAAAATCAGTTTCGGCTACAAAATAATAATTATAAAAAAAAGAATGTGCAGTTCAGCACAAGAGATATTGTAAATCTGATTAGATCAATCGATTTCTGATCAGTTCTGGTCTTCTTTGATCTGCTACACGACCACCTTCCCATTGGAAACACTTGCCCTTGATCCAATATGGTGGCTTTTAAGACAGTGACCATGTTCAGGACATAGCCTAAAAGATAGACCCCCTCACCCGTTACCTGCTGGGGTATTCAGATATGTCATCTTCTCTTCCCTTTCTGAAATAAAAGAGTGTCCTAAGACTTTTGACTCACCCTGTAGACCATATATATATATATATTTTAGAAAATGTGAGTAAGCCATCGTACTGAATGTGATGCTTTGAGTGCAAAGCTGCTATACTGCCACGCCGTGCCTCTTCTCTCCCCCTTCTTTTGTACTCTGAACATGTATCGTGCTCCAAATTGTATTTGTACAATAAAATTTTAAATAAAAAATTTATTTCATCATTTGTTCTTCAGAATAAACTGTTTACTGCACACATTTATTACACAACACATACAGGCTTCACAAATCTTTACAGCTGCGCACGGACCACCTCGCTTCCCTCCAGCCTGAATACACTCCTTTAAAGGGGAATTCCACCAATCTTTTCAAAATTCATCACCATTTAATTAGTGAGATGTTTAACAGTGTCAGGCTATTTCAAAATTCATTCTTCTTACAACTATCACACCCTCACACGTATTTCAGCAATCATTATTTTGGAAGTGAGCCTTCAAGACGTCCGGTTCCCATCACCACCACCACTGTGATCTCGGTGGAACCATTCTCAGTGGCTTTGTTTACATCTCAACTATTTAGAATTCTGAAGAAATTCTGAAAAATCAGTGTGAATTCTCCTTCAAATCATTCATTTATTTGCAAGTCTCTATTGTTGGTGTAACGCTGCCCTCTAGTGGTCCTTGGGCAGTGTAGCGTCACTAAAGCCGAGCAGAAGATTCAATTCTGTACTGTACATGACGATCAAGAAGATACTGTCCACGTCAGAGACTCCGGTGGTCACCAGTGCTGGAGTAACAGGACCAGCTCTCGTCCCCAAAACCTGATCTGACTTCAGTTCGCGCCCGTCTTCGGAACTCTGTACTTGGCGGCCACCTTGGCCTCTGCGTCCAGCTCGTCCATGATCCTCTCCTGGGACACGGAGTAAAACGTGTAGCCGTCTGCAGAGAGGCGGTCAAGGCAGATACGAGCAAACGACACTCAACAATGTAGGAATATCTAAATTACATGAGGACGTACTTTAAATATACTGAGTGTATTGTTTTGTATGTTGTCACATCTTTAAATAATAACTTTACAAGAGAGGCCAAAAACCGTGTTTACTTTCAATGCAAGTCAATGGAACCAGAATTCTTTCCAAGCTATTTTGGAGCGTTTCTATTGGTCCATTCATCATGAAACTTTCACACAATATAAACAGCAGCTGTCTTATTCAAATGATGTAGAAAAATAAAAATGGACCAAATATGAACATATATGTTTTTCTTGGACAGCGATGATATTTAATGTATGTTAAATCACTGTATGTCTCAGAGTTAAATTTGGGCCTACTTGGTCTGATCCAGCTCACCAAACATCAGAAAATACAGATTTGCAGCTCTACATTACCGTCCTGCATAGTTCTGACTGAAAAGTTAACTGAACTGGAACTACTTTACATACTGAGCTGCTCTAAATCCAATTAAACATCATTCTTTATGTTGTGTTTGTAATGAAACACGCTGTTAGTGTTTATAGAGGAGAACTGGATGGATGAGCACAGCGTTCTAGGTCTGTTGGGGCTGGTAGGCACCATGTCAACATCACCACCACTACTGTAAACACCATCCAAACCATTTCACACCAAACTCACTCTGAATCTCTCAGCTTCCATCACAGAGAACTAACTGTGCACAGATCAGATCATTCAAACTGAGCGCCATCAAAGAAGATTCTAACTCACTATCACAGCTGATCACATATCAGTGAAAAACATTTACTAGCAGTGAAAAGTAATCAGCCTTTAGGGCTGCGGTGCAGTGCAGTTGTAGAACTGGTCCAGTGTTAAGTGTGTAATGGTGCGTACTGGTGAAAAGGTGGTGTAAAGGTGTGTGATGGTGTACAGGTGGTGTGAAGGTGTGTGATGGTGTACAGGTGGTGTAAAGGTGCATACTGGTGAAAAGGTGATGTAAAGGTGTGTGATGGTGTACAGGTGGTGTGAAGGTGTGTGATGGTGTACAGGTGGTGTAAAGGTGCATACTGGTGAAAAGGTGATGTAAAGGTGCGTACTGGTGAAAAGGTGTGTGATGGTGTACAGGTGGTGTGAAGGTGTAATAGTGGGTGAAGGTGTTTAAAGATGTAGTGGTAAGTGATGGTATGTAGTGATGTGTAGTGTGTAGTGGTGTGTGATGGTATGTAGTGATGTGTAGTGTGTAGTGGTTAGTAATGGTATGTAGTGATGTATAGTGTGTAGTGGTGTGTGATGGTATGTAGTGATGTGTAGTGTGTAGTGGTTAGTAATGGTATGTAGTGATGTATAGTGTGTAGTGATGTAATAGTGTGTGAAGGGGTGTGATGGTGTACAGGTGGTGTAAAGGTGTAATAGTAGGTGATGGTGTTTAAAGATGTAGTGGTGAGTGATGGTATGTAGTGACGATAGTGTGTAGTGGTGTATGATGGTATGTAGTGATGTAATAGTGTGTAGTGGTGTGTAAAGGTGAGTGATTGTATGTAGTGATGTAATAGTGTGTGTAGTGGTGTGAAAAGGGGTGTGATGGTGTGTAAAGCTGTGTGATAGTGTGTAGTGGTGTGTAAAGCTGTGTGATGGTGTTTAAAGCTGTGTGTAAAGGTGTGTAAAGGTGTGTGATAGTGAATAAAGGTGTAAAAGCTAGGTGAGGATACAAATGCCCAGCACTACGGCTCCGATGGCGAGTCCGGTTATAACGTTGCGCCCGCGCAGCTTCTGGCTTCTCTTCTTCCACTGGGCGAGTTCGGCCTGGCGGATGAACTGCAGCTGCTCCCGGGTCAGCTGCTCCTTCCCCGGGTCGATCCTCTTCGCGAACTCAGCCTGAGCCGCTGCTTTGCCCTCCTTGTCCGCCATGCTTTCCGCAGAGGTGGATAGACTTCACGAAGAAGAGGATCCGCGCCTGCGCAGTGGCGATACAGATCAGCGGCTGTGTCTCAAATCGAGCCCTCGTCCCCTAAATAACGACTCAATGCGCTTTCAAGGTCAAGTACAAGTCCGGCTTTCCGGTTTTCCGGTTTGTTCGACAGGTGCCGTTTAATATGTCTCTCATATCCGTCTTGAAAATAAAGTCCCCCTTTTCGCTGCCGAAGACTTTTATTTTGCTATTTGTAGCTGCATCATAATACGACGCTATTTAATCACGTTTCTTGCTGTGTTGAGGGACTGTTCCAATATTCGGCTGCCCCTACTATCACCTAGTCACCTTCGCGTGTATTAGGGGGCAACCTGTCTAGTCCCTTTGGGTCATTTAGGGGGCTCAATCTTAAATGGCTCCCTACGTAGTGCACTGTGCGCGTCATGAAATAACTATACCTAAACAGCGCATTGTATGTAAGGTAGGCTATTTGGGACGTAGCCAGACGCCACCGGAAATTAATTCCTTGGTGTAGAAACCACCTAGAACGTACAATAACAGTGAGCTATTAAACAAACTACTTTTACTGTTAATTATGTTCGATCGTTTTTTGTTTCACTTCAGCGTATTTGTGAATCTGAGTACACAAAATTCATAGTAACGTGTGGAGCAGACCAAAAACAGCCGTTAGTGTCTTACATGCTGAGGAATAGGACACAGCCCATAGACGGGGCTACCGCGCAGGCGCGGTTGATGCTTGTCGTTAAAGAAGCAAGAAAGCTAGACATGGAAATGTCGCCATCTAGCGTCTAACTTGTGGAAATAATTCACAGTTTTGACTAAAGAATCGGCTAAAAAGCTTGTAAATCTCCTCAGACAGCATTTTCCTCGCTCCTTTCTCGTTTGGACGAATGTATTAATGATATAATTGTTAGTGTCTTCTCTCTCTAAGCCCACAATGTCGACGCCTTTTTCACCAAACGGCCAAAGCAGCCTCAAGTTCGGCGAAACCTCTTTTGACTTCTTGTCAGAATTTCTAACAAACCTTAACAATAAAAACAGGAGCCACCTGGAGACCGCGTCGAGTAAACGTGGACATTTTAAAGTTCAACATGTGATTGGTAAGTGAAATGTATCGAAATTTGCCAGCCTTTTATGTGGAACTCCCCATTCTACCTTAAATGGTACACAAGTTAAGGTGGAATGAGGAATTGGGGAGTCCCAAAACGTTAACATTGTCAGTTCCTTTTATGTTAACCCAAAAAAATAATTTTAACCCCAAAGGTCTTATCCTTTAGCATTAAACAGGCTGTTTATGTTACTGTGTCTTTAAGACTGCTATGTATGTAAATTAGCTCTGTTTTGATTGGTGCTTAATCCAAAAAGTAATATCTTTCCCCCTCATAACATATGTTGTTTTTTGTGAAATCACAAAAACGGTTCACTCTAAATGGAGCTCAGCTTTCGTTTGTGGACGTCATGGAGTGAACGTTACTTTTTGAAATCACAGAACTCACTCCGGTCATACGGGCCCTTTAAGTGTTATGATCTCTAATATCTTCTCCTCTGTCACTGCTTGCAGAACATGTATTTGTGATGTGTGAGCGGCTGGAACTGGACCCTTTGGTTGGTTATCACGCCATCGAAATACTGGACAGGCAAGTCACAGTACTGGATAAAGGGGAATCCCACCAGTTTTTCAAAAAGTCTGTATAATTAGATGGTTAAAGTGTAAACAGAGTCATCGATAATGGTTCAGTGTGAAACTCTGTTCTAGATCCAGTTAGAACCGTTCACAGTGGAGGTGAATGGAACCAGACGTCCACCTCTAAAAGCTCCTCACAGAAAGTTCTTACAGTAGATGTTATAAATACACTGTCTGATTCTGAGACGCTGTTTATGATAGTTTAGAGAAGATCTCAGTCTTAAACTCCATTCATGGTGGAGGGATACATGCAGGACGCTGAGGTTCAAATAGTCCCCAAAGAAAACCTAGTATTTTCAGATCTTCCACATTTTACCATCAACATCCAGATAAACTCAGAAGACACGTGTAGCTTCACTGGTGGGTTTGATAGTAAATACAACGTGTTTATGTGCATTGTAGTCATGGAGACCCCTGGTTACCATCACCACCACTGTATACATCATCACCACCACTATAAACATCATCATCACTGCTGTAAACACCATCATCACCACTGTAAACACCATCACCACTGTAAACACCATCACCACTGTAAATATCATCTGAGCAGATGATTTGAGTTAGGTTAAAAATTTGGGAAAGGTGGTGTAATCGCCCTTTAGGTATTGGTACCTGTAAACACTGTTTTTTCTTGTTTCAGGTTTATGGTGAAGCATATTGAGAATTTATTGTCCAGCCAGAAGAGCAGCGCCTCCTGCAGAGCCAGAGGAACCTATGAAGATCTGGTCTTCCAGAATCTGAGAGAAAAATTCCAGATCTTCCTCCTTTCCAGCGTCCAGATAGCCAGCAAACTGGCCCTGCACTCCAGAGTAAGAGGCTGAAGAACAGTCCAGTCAAGAACCAGCACCTGATGTGAAGCACTTGTGTTATAGAAGGTTTCTCTGTCAAACGTAGATCGTGGACAACAACTCCGCGTCCAGCTACCTCCAGTCGCTCGGCAGGAGCGGTTCCAAAGAATCACTCGTGGAGTCGGAGCTTCTCATCCTGAAAACCCTGGACTTCCAGCTGAATGTCCCAAACCCTCTGCTGTACGTGGAGACCCTCCTGGAGGTTCTGGGTGAGCTCAGGTTGTTGTGGTCAGTTTATCAGACGTTGTGAAGCTTAATTGTTATGTAACGTTGGTTTTTCTGCACTACAGGCCACAATGACCCAAGCACACCTGTTGCACAGCTGCATCACCTGTGCAGGTACGTTCTTCAGTTTGTCTACCTGCAGAGGGAGACGATCTACCAGTCCCTCCTGGTGGCTGCTACTGGCTGTCCCAGCCCATCTCTAGAGCAAAGGTAGCTTCCGAACTAGTATTTGTGAGTTTTTTGTTACAAAATCTCTGAAAAATTATAAAAATTATAGATTTTTTCATTCCTGCGATTAAAGGAGCAATGTGTAAAATTTTTAGATTGCAAAATAAACTAAAATATTGACAGAGTGTAAAGAAATAGCAGCCTTGATGATGTGTCAAACTACGTCCATGTATCAAAATATCTACTGAAGTTAGCATGCTAACCAGCTAGCACTAGCCCACCCTGTCTCTTAATACCACTTTACCTGAAGAGGCAGAACAAGAGTTAACATTGGAGCTGCTTTCCACCACTGGAGGCGCTCTTTTAGAGAAAAAGGGAGGAACGTTTGATGCCGAACTGGTAAAGACTGAAGAGTTAGAAGGAGACACTGTGTGTTTGCTGGTGGTATGCTGCCCCCTGTTGTTTGGAGTATGAATTTGACAGATTGTGTCATCTTACACATCACTCCTTTAAATGTTAGTGATATGTTTAGTTATATTAATTACCTGAACAAATTTTAACAGTTTATCTGACACAATAATTGTGTTTCTGAAAAAAAACCCACAATATATATGATTATATATACAGTCAAATAAATGCAAATACTTAAATACAGTCAACAGAATTTCTTTAGTTCCAGATTTCCGCTGGACTTCTCCAGTCAGTGCAGTGATTCCGATCAGCAGCACTTGATTTTTAATTAATTGAGTAAAGTATTAATTAACTAATGCAGGTACTGGATGATATCACTTATTAATAATGCTGAACTTTCTCAATGAGAAAACATGAAAGTCCTTACAAACACATTTAAACACTACTTTACTGTGTTTACGTTATTTGAGGCTATTAAAATGGTAAACAGTTATTGTGATATAATTATGATTATGATATTATGATATATGATATATGGATGGTGGACTGTGATTGGTTTGTGTGTAACAGGGCGAAGTTTGTGTCGGTGACTGAGGACTGCATGCTGCTGGGAGTCGGAGTCATTACTGTATCTGCCTTCATCTACCAAAACCCGTCAGCCTGGGAGACGGTAAGTCACTACTGCACTACTAGATCAGACCAGGTGAAGATTACAGTCTTGATTAGACAGAAAAACTCATTGACTGTTGGTCACTAGATTGATTGTGACTGCTCTGTTCAGTGTTATTGTATAAATATACATATTTTCATATTTTAAACAGGCTATTTTTGTTACTGTGCCTTTAAGACTAACTTGGAGCTGATAGTTTAAAAGCCTTTATCTGATCAATAAGTGTGTGTTCACCACCAGATCTGATTAGAACAGATGATAATAATCAGACATACAATACAAAGTAACATGAATATGTTATTGTGAGAGAAGTAGATCAGATCTTGATCCAGTTTGAAGAACAAAGTTAGGTTCCAGATTTCTCCTGGACGCCCCAGACATTGTATGAATGTGTTCAGTTCCTTCAGCAGCAAATCTTGATTTAACTTAATGAAGTACTGAGCAGTCAAAGCAGGTATTAGATGAGAACTGATAATAATACTGGGTTGTTTAGGAGAAGCTTGTAAAGAGTTAAATAAACACACTGACGTATGGAAAAGCTCTACTTACTCTATTAATACTGATTAATATTTAATAATAAAGTGTAAAAGATCTACTTACTCTATTAATACTGATTAATATTTAATAATAAAGTGTAAAAGATCTACTTACTCTATTAATACAGTTTAATATTTAATAATAAAGTGTAAAAGCTCTACTTACTCTATTAATACTGATTAATATTTAATAATAAAGTGTAAAAGCTCTACTTACTCTATTAATACTGATTAATATTTAATAATAAAGTGTAAAAGCTCTACTTACTCTATTAATACTGATTAATATTTAATAATAAAGTGTAAAAGCACTACTTACTCTATTAATACTGATTAATATTTAATAATAAAGTGTAAAAGCACTACTTACTCTATTAATACTGATTAATATTTAATAATAAAGTGTAAAAGCACTACTTACTCTATTAATACTGATTAATATTTAATAATAAAGTGTAAAAGCACTACTTACTCTATTAATACTGATTAATATTTAATAATAAAGTGTAAAAGCACAACTTACTCTATTAATACTGATTAATATTTAATAATAAAGTGTAAAAGCTCTACTTACTCTATTAATACTGTTTAATATTTCATAATAAAGTGTAAAAGCTCTACTTACTCTATTAATACTGATTAATATTTAATAATAAAGTGTAAAAGCACTATTTACTCTATTAATACTGATTAATATTTAATAATAAAGTGTAAAAGCACTATTTACTCTATTAATACTGATTAATATTTAATAATAAAGTGTAAAAGCACAATTTACTCTATTAATACTGATTAATATTTAATAATAAAGTGTAAAAGCACTATTTACTCTATTAATACTGATTAATATTTAATAATAAAGTGTAAAAGCACAATTTACTCTATTAATACTGATTAATATTTAATAATAAAGTGTAAAAGCACAATTTACTCTATTAATGTTTAATATTTAATAATAAAGTGTAAAAGCACTATTTACTCTATTAATACTGATTAATATTTAATAATAAAGTGTAAAAGCACAATTTACTCTATTAATACTGTTTAATATTTAATAATAAAGTGTAAAAGCACAATTTACTCTATTAATGTTTAATATTTAATAATAAAGTGTAAAAGCTCTACTTACTCCTATTAATACTGATTAATATTTAATAATAAAGTGTAAAAGCACTATTTACTCTATTAATACTGATTAATATTTAATAATAAAGTGTAAAAGCACAATTTACTCTATTAATACTGTTTAATATTTAATAATAAAGTGTAAAAGCACTATTTACTCTATTAATAATGTTTAATATTTAATAATAAAGTGTAAAAGCACAATTTACTCTATTAATGTTTAATATTTAATAATAAAGTGTAAAAGCACTATTTACTCTATTAATAATGTTTAATATTTAATAATAAAGTGTAAAAGCACAATTTACTCTATTAATGTTTAATATTTAATAATAACATGTAAAAGCACTATTTACTCTATTAATAATGTTTAATATTTAATAATAAAGTGTAAAAGCACAATTTACTCTATTAATGTTTAATATTTAATAATAAAGTGTAAAAGCACAATTTACTCTATTAATGTTTAATATTTAATAATAAAGTGTAAAAGCACTACTTACTCTATTAATACTGTTTAATATTTAATAATAAAGTGTAAAAGCACTACTTACTCTATTAATACTGTTTAATATTTAATAATAAAGTGTAAAAGCACTATTTACTCTATTAATAATGTTTAATATTTAATAATAAAGTGTAAAAGCACAATTTACTCTATTAATGTTTAATATTTAATAATAAAGTGTAAAAGCACTATTTACTCTATTAATAATGTTTAATATTTAATAATAAAGTGTAAAAGCACAATTTTACTCTATTAATGTTTAATATTTAATAATAACATGTAAAAGCACTATTTACTCTATTAATAATGTTTAATATTTAATAATAAAGTGTAAAAGCACAATTTACTCTATTAATGTTTAATATTTAATAATAAAGTGTAAAAGCACAATTTACTCTATTAATGTTTAATATTTAATAATAAAGTGTAAAAGCACTACTTACTCTATTAATACTGTTTAATATTTACATAATAAAGTGCTCAGTTTAGATGAGGCTGCGTCTCACTGGGAAAACATTCCTTATTACTTCTTCATGAATGGTTGGGATTAAACAGCTGTTGGATGAATATGCAGATATATGACAGTGAACTTTAGAACTTGAGAGTCGTAGCTAATAGAAAAATATGTTTAAACACATTAAAAATACTTAATATAACAAGGTTTGAAATACAAGGGGTCACCGGGGCGGGTGAAGACGGGACCCCCTTATTAATCTCTGGGAATTACTGTCATGTTATTATGATGTTAATGCTGTTCATTCAGTTAATTCAGGGAAAACGCATTGTTTAACAGCTTCACCCACAAAACAGTGACGCGTGTCTTTGCTCTTAAACTGATCTCAGTACAGTCTGGCATTAAGATAAAGCTTCTTCTCAGTTTAAAGCTCCTGATGGGATACATACCATTTGTGCTGTAGGTAGTGGAGGAGCTGGCGCTGATCACTGGGATCTCATCAAGGAGCATCTTGGACTTCGCTCATGCAACCCTAACGCACATCACCAAGAACCAAGCTCCATGATCTTTAGGTAATCTCTGGCTTTCCTAAGTTCTCCAGTCGTTGTGTAATGAGCAGCTGAGCCATGAAAGGAACTTGTCAGGGGACTGAAAATCTGAGTTAAGTTTTATTTGGAGTTTCTCCACCGAATACAAGGAGATCCATAACAGACATATATTATAAATCCATAGAGATTTATGAGTAAGATCAAAAGCTACTCAGAATAAATATCATCAAAAAAAAGTTTTTGTTTGATCTTTTGTAAATAGTAAACTTCTTTATCCATGTTTGTGTTGTTTATTTATTATTTGATTACATAAATGAATAAGAATGAATCAGTAGGAGGTGCTGTCGGCGGATCCTGAGACAGTTTCTAGTGGATCTGGTGTCAGTGATCCGTTCTGGTGTCTTGGCTGCTCCTCCAGGCCTTCATCGCCTGACTCCAACCCTGTGAGGTGGAGGTGGAGCCCTGGACTCCAAAGCCTGAGGGAGGAGAAAGGTGTACAGGGTGTTTGAGGTTGCTGTAGGAGCAAAACTTCATATCTCTTAAACATTAACATAAGAAGTAAAACAAAAAGCTCCAGTGCTTTATATAATATAATATTATGATATATGATATATAATAATATATAATATATAAACTCCGTCCTGGAAAAGTTGGAGCTTTTTTTAAAATGCTGTGATTTGTTAATTGAACCTTTAATTAATTGACAAAAATGGCAAGAAATGTCTTTTAATGCGTTTACTGAACAACTTAATTGAACTTAATTATAAGTATAATCAAGTTTAGAATTTGATGCAACACACTACGAGTCAAAAGAGCAGTGATGAGTTTATCCAGTATCTAATTACAGCATCTTAAAAAATTCCGCTGGAAGCAGGTGAGGGATAAGGATTGGGGTGTAAAGGATCCACCAAAGTCTCAGTTTTTACAAGCAGAGACAGTCGTGGCTCCACACTTGGTGCCGAACTTGGTGAGAGAATCATCAAACAGTTCATAAAGAACATTTCTCAGAGCAGGATCACAAAGAATTCCAGTCGTTCAGCATCTACTGTACATATTACTGCGTAAACATTCCAGGAATTCCAGAGAAATCTCAGTCTGTGTAGGGCGAGGCTGGAAACCACTGCTTAATGTATGTAACCTTCGAGCCCTCAGAGCCTTTGGAAGGCTTCGGAAAACATCATGCTACTGTGTTAAACACAACTATATGAGCTTTGGAATACTTCGGAAAACTATCATGCTACTGTGTTAAACACAACTATATGAGCTTTGGAATATTGTGGAAAACTATCATGCTACTGTGTTAAACGCAACTATATGAGCTTTGGAATATTGTGGAAAACTATCATGCTACTGTGTTAAACGCAACTATATGAGCTTTGGAATATTGTGGAAAACTATCATGCTACTGTGTTAAACGCAATTATATGAGCTTTGGAATATTGTGGAAAACTATCATGCTACAGTGTTAAACACAACTATATGAGCTTTGGAATATTGTGGAAAACTATCATGCTACTGTGTTAAACGCAACTATATGAGCTTTGGAATATTGTGGAAAACTATCATGCTACAGTGTTAAACACAACTATATGAGCTTTGGAATATTGTGGAAAACTATCATGCTACTGTGTTAAACGCAACTATATGAGCTTTGGAATATTGTGGAAAACTATCATGCTACAGTGTTAAACACAACTATATGGACTTCGGAAAACCATCATGCTAGGGTGTTAAACACAGCCACATGGAATCAGGAATACTCTGGAAAACCATCATGCTAGAGTGTTAAACACAGCCACATGGAATCAGGAATACCCTGGAAAACCATCATGCTAGAGTGTTAAACACAGTCACATGGAATCAGGAATACTCTGGAAAACCATCATGCTAGAGTGTTAAACACAGCCACATGGAATCAGGAATACTCTGGAAAACCATCATGCTAGAGTGTTAAACACAGCCACATGGAATCAGGAATACTCTGGAAAACCATCATGCTAGAGTGTTAAACACAGCCACATGGAATTAGGAATACTCTGGAAAACCATCATGCTAGAGTGTTAAACACAGCCACATGGAATCAGGAATACTCTGGAAAACCATCATGCTACTTTAATGCATAGAGAAAGTCACAACATCATTTCCATACAGGAGCAGTGGAAAGACGAGTCTATGGTTCTTGTGTTTTGGAAAACTGGATGTGGAGTCCTCTGTGCCGAAAGGGACCCTCCAGATGATTATCAGCCAAAGGGGCCACATCCATCATAGTATAGTGGGATCAGCATAGGTGGCCTGCGTGCGTGTGAAGGTACGGCTGACATAGAGGTGTATACTGAGACTTCAGAGAGACGTATGCTGCCATTAAGACTTTCTTATCCAGGAAGTCTGTGGTTATTCCAGCAGGACGATGTCATTCATTCTGTATGTGTGTGCTTGACTGACCTGCCTGCAGTCCAGACCTGTCTCCTATGGTAAACGTATGGATCATCATGAAGAGGAGAGTCAGGCAGACTAATGAGCAGCTAAAGTCTTGTATCGAGCAGAAATGGACAAAAATTCCACTTACAAAACTCCAGAAGTCCGTATCCTCATTCCTGAACCATTCACAGTGTAATTAACAGAGAGAGGCTGTACCTCATTGATAAACATGAACTTGTCCCAACATTTACTGAGTCAGCTGCATCAACTTCTACATTTCTTTATATTTACAAAATATAATTAAGCTGGATATGAGAACAGTCATTTCCTTGTTTATGGTGATGAACAGACCAATAGAAATGCTCCAAAAGTGCTTTAACTGAAAGTCAAGAACATTTTGTTTTCTCCTGTGAAGTTACTATTTTGGAGATACAGATTTTCCTTTGGACGGTGAAGATACGCTGTTTTTAAAACTATTTTTCATCATTTAGAATAACACTGTGGGCTTCAGAAGTATGACAAATGAATATGGAGGTATGCAGTGTTAAATTAATGATCCTCTTACAGCACGCTCTGATGTTCTCTCAGCTTAATGAGGAGATGCCTGAGATGCTTTTCTATAAGGGCTGGAGAATGTTCACATACACTGAGACGTTAGCCTTGGTGTATATATATATATATATATATATATATATTGGTGTCTAAAGAAAAACAAAAAATAAAGTTTCCAATATATCTCGAAAGTAGTAACTTTACAGGAGAGACAAAAAACAGTCTTTACTTTCAATGTAAGTCAATGGAACCAGAATTTTTCCAAGCTATTTTGAAACAGAGGCTGAAATGAAGGTAGTATTTGGACTGTACTAAATACAGCAGTTGTGAATGACACGACTTACCCTGGATATGATGGTGCTGCGCGCCTGTGTCACCTGCAACAGCTCAGAAAGTCTGTGCTGCAGCTCCAACAGCAGAAACAGCTCAGGAGCGTCCTGCCTGATCTGAGAGAGACCATGACATTTAATAAATGATTAAACAGTTAAGATGTAAACAGAGTCATTCATAGTGGTTCAGTGTTCACAGTAGAGGTGAATGGAACCAGACGTCCACCTCTAAAAGCTCCTCACAGAAAGTTCTTACAGTAGATGTTATAAATACACTGTCTGATTCTGAGACTCTGTTTATGATAGTTTAGAGAAGATCTCAGTCTTAAACTCCATTCATGGTGGAGGGATACATGCAGGACGCTGTGAGGTTCAAATAGTCCCCAAAGAAAACCTAGTATTTTCAGATCTTCCACATTTTACCATCAACATCCAGATAAACTCAGAAGACACGTGTAGCTTCACTGGTGGGTTTCATAGTAAATACAATGTGTGTATGAGTGACATGGAGACTCCTGGAAAAATAGTAAACCGCTCTGAACAAGTGGAATTGCCCCTAAAAACACTCTAAGGTTTAACAGGTTTTGATGTCTAGTTGGTACCTGAGTCGGTCTGTGCTGGCAGTAATACTCCTCTACGTCAAAGTCATCCAAATCCAGAGTCAGACTCCCTTTACAAAGCTCACAGGTCTTCACCACCGAGAGCTCAGCACCTGTACAAAGAGTCATTATCATCTACGTCAGTAATCAAAAATTACTGCAAATACTTTACACTGGGAAACATATCTATGTGACGTGTGAAGCAACCGTCAGAAGACCTCGGTAAACAAAACAAAGCAAGTCTAAACCACCAGCGTGAGTTTACAAGCTCGTGAAGCTCAGTGGTTCTATTGGGACGTTCAGGGTTTTCCCCCGCGTGAATTGAAGCTGCGCTGATGCTAGCCTGATCGTGTGACTCAAGCAAAGACTTCTTACAAGCAACATTTTGGGCAGCTTAATATTTATATAACCAGAAAATGTGAGTCTCTGTACAGGGTTGGGGAACTTTGAACGTCCTGTAATACAGTCCTGCAACATTACTACACCTCATACCTCCACATACTTCTTCCTCTTCTGCTGTTGTGTTTACCGGTGTTGTGGTAAATTCTGAATGCCGGGCAGAATCTGACTCCCACAGACGAAAATGTACAACAGTACAGTACATACCAACAGTGGAATAAAACTGAATTACACTCTGCGCCTGTAGAGGGAGCCCAAGAGCAAAGAATAGAAATTCTCACATAACGCTGCTTTAGAAGACCTGTGTCTGAAACCAAAGGCAGCTGTCTTGATCCTAACCACATCAGCGCTGACACAGATTATTATGGGATTATTATACGTCTACGCTGCCTTTATAAAGCGGCCACATGGAGGAACCTCAGGAGGCAGTGACGACAGACGTGAGATTAGAAAAACTATCTGAGTAGCAGCGTTTACTGCGTTTCGGACACAGAGCCTGTGGCAAACATGCATGTTAAACCCTCAGTCGTGTGATTTCCATCTCCCTCAGCTTCTGACTGCAGACCAGTTGGAGAATTTCAAACATGCTTCATCGTTACGCAAACTGCCAAACAGTAATTGGCGCTTCATTGAGAACATGGATTCTGATCCACAGTTTTTGTAATCAGTTCTGTAATCAAAGCCTCCCACACGGACACGCTGCCCCACTTTCTTACGGCCTTGAGGCTACTGGGCTCCTCGGTTTGCGGTCACCCACTGAGAGGCGCTCCTACTGACCTGACTTTATTTTGGTCTGGATCCAGCGCTTCAGGCAGGCACGGTGGATGTACTGCAGACTGCCAGAACACTGGCAGGGGGAGTGGAGGGGGTTGGTGGGGGACGTTCCCTTGCACTGGCAGATGCGACACATATCCTCATCCTCTTCGTCAGACTCCTCCTCTAAGAGTCTACAGCGAAGGGAAAGCAGGCTTCAGCATTCATGTTCAGCCTGACCTGTTTATAATACAGTACTGTGCAAAAGTCTGAGACCCCCTCTCCACAGAAGAACTCAATACACCATCAGTGTTTACAGCGTTCAGTTAGCAGCCACACCTTCAACGTTCAGGCTTAGAAGCTGCTTCTGCTTCTCACCATCCAAGTAACCCCAACACGTTCAGTGGTGTTGAGGTTCTAAACTCTGGGGTGGTCAGTCCAGTGTTCAGCTTCTTTGTTGGGTGTGTCTGTATCTCCTTTTCTCAGCGAGGAGCTTCTTGAACAGATACACATCCTTTCAGACCCACAGTGTTGAGGTGTCTTCTCACAGTGGACGGATGGACAGAAACACCTGTGGCTGTTCTCACATCTGAAGTAGCTTGATGTTCTCCTCTCTTGATAAGCTCAAAGTGCTGTTTCATCAGTGTTGGTAGTTCTACCAGATCTTCCAGGTGGTTGTTAGGAGTCCTGTATTCTTAATAAGTCACATATTTATGCAAGTGAATGATCATATATCTCATATCCTCAGATATAGTCAATAATTACTGGCTGGAAAACAAATAAACGAATGGCTTTGACTTTTGCACAGGACTGTAAATCTGTTGTGTAGCTCAAAACTACATACTGCACAAAGATGGTCGCTCCAGGGTTCCTTAGCAAAGAGTATATAGAACCTTCAACACTGCATGATTCTCTGCATTGTGAAAGGTTCCTTCAGCGTGATGGAAAGTGGTGTAGAACCAAACAGAGAACAGAGTTCTGTGAGCGTTTATTTACTAAGGAACCCTTGAAGAACCACCAATATTGTTAAGTCTGTAGACAAACCTTTCTGTTATCCTCCGCAGGGTTTCAGGATTACTTGGTTGTTTTGTTTCAGGGTTGCCAGAGCTACCTGCAATACGTGCATTATCTCTTTGATTCTGTGTCACTTCTCGGAAAAGGTCGTGGAGTACCACCAGGGACAAGTTCAAGCTAGTTCTTCTTGGATGGCTTGCTTCTTCTGAAGTTGACTGACCTTCTGGAAGGCTTAGCTCTCCAGGAGCTCCCTCCTCATCCTCAAGTTCACGGGTAGCTGCATCCAGTGACGCCATCCTTCCCACTTCATCTAAAGGAGCTGGAGGAGATCTCCCAGGGCTTACCTCAAAGGCTGGTAGATGGTAGTGACCACTGGAGGTACCTCGTCTGTTTAAAGAGCTCACGCGGGCACCTTGCAGCTCTGCCGTCTGTCTGTGCGCCACATTGAGGACATATCTACGGCGTGTGGGCTCATAATGTGAAAACCGTGGAGAATCTGGAGTAGTTGGTGTTGAGAGGCGGCTCAATGTACTGGTTGGGGAGGACATTTGAGGTATAGTTGATGGTCGAGATGATGACCTCAGGTCGAACCAAGAAGTGAAACGTCCCTCGTCTTCATCCTCGTCTGAGGTGAAGTCTATCAGGGACTGGAAGGGTCCACTGCTGGGTCCAATAATGCTTATTCCTGTACTGGGACATCTGCAATACAAGTCACTACTTGTAGGTGACCATAACTCCTGGATGGACGGGTCAGCTGAGCTAGTGGATGTGGCACTGCTGTCCGAGTTTTCTGTGGTCAGGCTTTCTTCAGAGATGCTGCTGATGTCCAAGAGACTCTGGAAAGGGTTATGGAGCTCTGGTGTTGGCTCGCTCTCTGGATGTGGACAATAGTTCTCCAGGCTGGAGAAATGAGTCCAGTTCACATTGTTCTGATCTGGAGTGGTCAACTGTCGTGGAATGAAATCTGTTGTTCCAGTGTCTGTGGTTCTCCGTTCATCAGTATGGTGAGGAGTTTCCTGAGGGACATGGGTTGCTGTGCTGTGAAGCTTTGATTTTAAGACGCTCGTTCTTTGGACTCCTGTCATAGTGCTTGCTGTATGCTTTGGTGATATCTTGCCAGGTTTTGTTTTTGGGGTTAGTGATGTCGACTGAAGGCGTTGGGAGGATTGCTCTTTACCTTTAAGAGACATCAGACAAAACATTTGAAACATTCTCAGAGCTTCTATGACTCACAACGACCACTTCATAAGTTATTGGTCATGTTGGATGATATTTCATAGTACAGCACTGCATCCCTCAGCCTCATCAGCTTAACAGAATTTACAGATTTATCACGTAATGCAAAATGTAAATAACAACAGAAATCATTTAATCATTTATGTATAATTGATAATAGTCCAAGGACAACAGATGAAATGTTGAAACTGAGAATTCTTATTGTTATTTTTTTTAAATATTAGTAAATTTTGAATTTAATGCAACACATTAATACACCATACTAACCACTACACCACCGTACTAACCACTACACCACCGTACTAACCACTAAACCACCTTACTAATCACTACACCACCATACTGACCACTACACCACCATACTAACCACTACACCACCATACTAACCACTACACCACCGTACTAACCACTACACCACCGTACTAACCACTACACCACCGTACTAACCACTACACCGCCGTACTAACCCCTACACCGCCGTACTAACCACTACACCACCATACTAACCACTACACCACCGTACTAACCACTACACCACCGTACTAACCACTACACCACCATACTAACCCCTACACCACCGTACTAACCACTACACCACCGTACTAACCACTACACCACCGTACTAACCACTACACCACCATACTAACCACTACACCAACGTACTGACCACTACACCACCATACTGACCACTACACCACCGTACTAACCACTACCACCACCATACTGACCACTACACCTCCATACTAACCACTACACCACCGTACTAACCACTACACCACCATACTAACCACTACACCAACGTACTGACCACTACACCACTATACTAACCACTACACCACCATACTAACCACTACACCACCGTACTAACCACTACACCACCATACTAACCACTACACCACCGTACTAACCACTACACCACCGTACTAACCACTACACCACCATACTAACCACTACACCACCATACTAACCACTACACCACCATACTAACCACTACACCACCGTACTAACCACTACACCACCGTACTAACCACTACACCACCGTACTAACCACTACACCACCGTACTAACCACTACACCACCGTACTAACCACTACACCACCGTACTAACCTCTACACCACCGTACTAACCACTACACCACCGTACTAACCGCTACACCACCATACTAACCACTACACCACCATACTGACCACTACACCACCGTACTAACCACTACACCACCATACTAACCACTACACCACCATACTAACCACTACACCACCATACTAACCACTACACCACCATACTGACCACTACACCACCATACTAACCACTACACCACCATACTAACCACTACACCACCATACTGACCACTACACCACCGTACTGACCACTACACCACCATACTAACCACTACACCACCGTACTAACCACTACACCACCATACTAACCACTACACCACCGTACTCCAGACGCATCATCAGAAGGGGGTTTCCTAGCCTTTAAACTGTATAATCTAGACTCTCGAGACCATCGTAACACCGCTGTGGGCACGTTTACAAGTGATGTAGAGAACGCCCCTTAAACCTGACACACATGCTGTGTGTACATATGCTACGTGTACAAGAACATCCTATTGTCTGTGACTCCTATGACGCTACGTGGAACTGAAGAGTTGTCCTGAGCTCGCTGTGAGGTCTTTGAGGCCTTCAGCTCTGCAGGGCGGCTTCGTGCTCCGCCAACAAGATCTGGCAGACGTTCCACTGAGCTTCTTTTAGCGCCGCGTTGTGCATCTGGTCGACCGTGCCTGACAGAAGTAGGTGAAGTCTGCAGGCGGCACAATCAGCAGCAGTTGGAGAAGATGTACGGTTTCGTAACTGAAATAAAAAATAGGCAGAGCAAAAACCCGCTACCTTCACAGGCGCTGGAGCGGCCGCTGCCCAAGGTCTGTCATAGGAACGTGTTTTAAACTTGTTCTGCTTGGGGGACGTGAGCACAGGCGCGATCGTTCTCTGCGTCTGCCTCCTCGTCTCGGCGTCTTCTCTCTCTCTCGCTCTTTTGCGCAGCTGCTCCTGTAAAACAGGTTTAATCAGCTTACAAACAATTTAATCAGTGTTCAGCCAGAACAGTAAACCACCTCCTCATATCTCCACTCACTGTCCACTGTATCAGCTCCACTGACCATACAGGACCTCCACTCACTGTCCACTGTATCAGCTCCACTGACCATACAGGGCCTCTACTCACTGTCCACTGTATCAGCTCCACTGACCATACAAAAGCTCCACATACAGACTGTAGTTCATTTGATTCTCTTAATACTTTATTACTCTGTTCTTTAATGATCAGGACCCCCACAGGACCCCCACAGAGCAGATACTATTAAGGAGGTGGGTCATTCTCAGTACTGCAGTGACACTGACATGGTGCTGGTGTTTTAGTTAGTGTGTGTGTTGTGCTGGTGTGAATGGATCAGACACAGCAGTGCTGCTGCTGGAGTGTTTAAACACCTCCTCAGTGTCACTGCTGGACTGAGAATCGTCCACCAACCAAAACTATCCAGACAGCAGTGTCCTGTGGGCGGCGTCCTGTGTCCACTGATGAAGAACTAGAGGAACACAAACTGTGCAGCAGCAGATGAGCTACTGTCTCTGACTTTACATCTACAAGGTGGACCAGCAAGTAGTAGGAGTGTCTAATAGAGTGGACGGTGAGTGGACACAGTGTTTAAACACTCCAGCAGCAGCACTGCTGTGTCTGATCCACTCACACCAGCACAACACAAACTAACACACCACCACCACATCAGTGTCACTGCAGTGCTGGGAAGGACCCACCTCCCTAATGGTATCTGCTCTGTGGTGGTCCTGTTGTTTCCATATTAATGTAAACATCAATAAACTGTTCTCGTGAGGCCGCTGCTTAGGCAGTGTGGAAAATGAAAGGGCATGTATTTCCACCTAGTGGTTCAAATAGGAATTGCAGGGACCTGGCCAGAGGGGCTTTCACGGAGGGCTCCTGTTCCGATGAAACGATAACTGGAAATACAGAAATTAGGCTTATTTGTTTAATGCCATCGATTGGCTCTGGAGAAATATCAACCGATCACGTATTTTGATAAAAAATGGTCAGCCGATCGATCGTTCCATCTCTATGCAAGACTATAATAAAATATGCAGCTCCTGTGATTTGAAAATTGCCCTAAAACTGTGATTATGATATAAAACTGATTATTCTTCCGGCTGTATGGACTCCTGCTGTTTTCAGAACCATTGAAAGATTTAACAAGGCGTCTCCTGATTAATGTTTATTATCCTGTTCCTGGCCCAGTAAGTACTGCTGACAGCTAATCTAACCTGAAGTTACCTCCTATAACGGCCGCATGGGTTATCTGTGTGGACAGCTGGAGGCTCCCGGTGTTCATTAAAAATAAAGAATTTGGTTATTAAGGTGGCACAATAGCTGTATCTCTGTTTTCTCGTCATGCTGCTCTGTCTGGACTGCTTGTGTGAATACGAGCTTCACTTCGGAGCAGCCATTTACAGAAGAATTATGTTTATTTGGATACATTTATGTTTATTTTAAAAAATAAAAGACCTTCTATTTTATTTGCCTTTAGTATCTGAACTAGGATCAAATTTCAGTATGTTCCCAAACATGCTATTGAATTTTCCAGTATTGTTAAAACTGGCCTGTTGAATTAATATTACTACTAATAATAATTGTGACATATAAACTGGTATTTAAAATAATAGTGTGTTGCACATTTCATACATAGTATAATAAATTAAGCAATAAATATAAAACATATAAAACAGTTTTTCTTGAAGATGACCAGAGATACTGTGTGATGGTAAAGTGGGTGCAGTTAGCACTGCGCTAACTGGTGGAGTCTGAGCTTCAACTGCATGTTATATTATATAGCTTATTAGCCTGGTAGCGTAAATATACCATAAACAGACTGAAAATTCTGTAAATTGGATTTTAAACATTGAACGATTGCTATTTCTATAGACCTGTGGAATCATATCTGTATCAGCAGATTATTTCTAGCATCGACATTTGATGGTGTGTTTACTCTAGAGCAATTTATGTTTATATATTGTGCTAAAATATCAGCATTTTATTGATTTTACTACAGAAATAAGTGCTATATTTCCCTGTAATGCTAATAAAGATGCATCCAGTCCCAATTTCTACATTACATTAACTTTTATGTATCATAATCAGCAGATATTCACATGAAAAATATCAATTATTGCATTGACCAGTAATTCTCATATCAGGGAATCCCTATTATATACTTACTGAGGGCATTTTAATGTTGATACCAAAAGTATTTTTATCTTTTTGGGTCCACAAACTTTCAAGAACCACTGGATGTGCAAGGCCAGACTGAGATTCCTGTCTCATTGCTCAAGAGGAGCCCCGAACTCGTCTTCCACTGGATAGTGTAGTTGTGGACTCATAGAGGCCTGAATCAGATCTGAATCAGCCCAGCTTACCTGATACTGCACATCGTTTCTGTGTCTCAGCACTCTCATGTACTCAGCGTTGCCGAGACCCTCAGCAGCGCGTCTCTCCCAGCTCTGCAGCATTTCCTTAAAGGGGAATTACAGCATATTTAAAGAATTTCTAAGTAATGCAGGTGTCCTTTACAGTGGTGGTGGTGATGATGGTGATGGGAACCAGGGGTCACCATGTCTACAACACAAATATACACATTTTATTTACTATCAAAGCCAACAAGGAACCTACACATGTCTTCTTAGTTTATATGAATGTTAATGATGCGAAAATCTGAAAATAATAATAATACCATAACTTCCTATATCTAGCCCTACATCATGAATGGATTAAAATGAATGAATTCAAATACATTTTAAATCACTAAACCTTTGTAAAACAGTGTCTCAGACATCAGGTACTGTGTATTCACATTTTATTTTGCCTTCTATTTATAACATTTATAAATTTTATCTTTAATATTATATATACTCACTACAGAGTAATAAGTAACAAGCGATAGTCTTTTTTTAAGTACTGTAACTACTGTTTTTGTTATGTTTTGTTTTATGAGTATCTTGCTATGCCTTTGCTGCTGTAGCACAGTGAATTGTGGGACTAATAAAGAATGCTCTAATTCATAACCATCCACTGTAATAACTTTCTGTGAGGGAGCTGTTAGAGGTGGACGTCTGGTTCCATTCACCAACACTGTGAACAGCTCTGCCATTCTCTCAAATGTCGCAGTGTTTCACACCAAACTACTGTGAATGCCTGCTCACATCTCAGCCCTCTAGTTATGTAGAATTTTGGGAAAAGCGGTGGAGTCCCCCTTTAACACTCTGCAGTCCAGCAGTCTAGCTAGTCTAATTAACGTTGTTATTAATAAAGACGCTTATAGGCGTACAGGTACTACAGTTTACTGCACTTAAAGGTATATTAGTGCTAAATTAAAGAGAGAGAGATTTATTACAGTTAAAAGTTCTGTTTGTAGTAAATACCGAGCAAGTAAACCCAGCTAGGCTAAGCTAAGCTAAGCTAACGACATCACTACAGCACTGCTAACCGTCTGTTCTGGTTCTGGACTTACATTAAAGTTTCGCTCGACGTGCAGCTACAGTTTGAAACGTTTTAACGTCTGAAACAGTATCATTTAAGAGTCTGTTTATTTATATTTATATATTCATTTTAAGCGGTGAGACCTGCAGGCCGAGCTACTCCCTTTCGCGTCCCTCGGTTTCCATGGAGACCGCGCGCCGCATGTATACAGGCTGGGCGCGTGCACGAGGCTGTGCGGAGCGCGCACATGGCAGCAATGTTTTAAATCTTTTGATTTTTCTTTCCATCATCTATTATAGCTATATATATTATCTATTATCTATTATAACTATATATTCCTGGCCTTAAAGGGGAACTCCACTGTTCGTTTCAAAATTTCTGCATTGCTAAATCAGTGTGTTGTAAACAGAGACATTCAGAGTAATTTGGTGCTCCATACTAGAGAGAAAGAAAAAAAAAAAAAAAAAAAAAAAAAAAAATATATATATATATATATATATATATATATATATATATATATATAATAGTAAATAAAATGTGTATGGGTGTGCATGGAAGTGGATTTCCCCATTAAACACAAACATGAACTTTTTTGCATAATCAAATGACATTAAAGGTGATTTTTAAAAAATCCCGAATAATAAATAGGTTTAGATGTAAACAGTGTCATTAAGAGTGCTTCCCTATGAAACGCTCTGTTCTAGATACAGTCAGATCTGTTCACAGTGGTGGTGAATGGAACCAGACGTCCACCTCTAAAAGCTCCTCACAGAAAGTTCTTACAGTAGATGTTATAAATACACTGTCTGATTCTGAGACACTGTTTATGGTAGTTTAGAGAAGATCTCAGTCTTAAACTCCATTCATGGTGGAGGGATACATGCAGGACGCTGTGAGGTTCAAATAGTCCCCAAAGAAAACCTAGTATTTTCAGATCTTCCACATTTTACCATCAACATCCAGATAAACTCAGAAGACACGTGTAGCTTCACTGGTGGGTTTCATAGTCAGTACAATGTGTGTATGTGTGTTGTAGACATAGAGACCCCTGGTTACCACCAGCATCTTTGATTGACACTAGTATGTGTTTATGCATCTCTGGTGCTGAAACTGATACTGTGATGTTTATTCAGCAGAACCAGCCCGTGTTACATGTAAAGGCTCAAAGCGAAGTATAGGTCGTGTGACGTGAGCTGAGTTTTTGTTGGCATGTGCAGGTGTTCATTTGTCCAATGGAATGCCGCGGATTGAGGTGGTAAAAAAAAAAAAAAAAAGAAGCTCCATCACTTCCGTGCGGTCACCATGGCAACCCGGGCCTTTCACTAGTCGCGGGGGAATTCCGTTTTTGCACGGCTCACTTGCCAAGTAAGCAAGTCAGCTCTTCAGGGGCCTGCCTTTTGCCTCTCCCTAGCAACCGGTTGCTAGGTTGCTACTGTTGCCATGTTAATGTGGTATGGAGGGTTCCCGGGTGTTCGGATACGCTGTATCCGTGCCTGTGACACCACCACCTTCTCATTTCACCCCCCTCCTTAATCCCACCACTTGTACAGGCGAGCGCTGCGGAAGGTTTACAGGCGGAGATGTGAGCTTCTCACGCCCCCTCGCTTTACAGGCACGTAAATAAAAGTGGAATTGACGTTAAAGCCACCCACTGAGAGACGGACATACGGAGCTCTGTGGCAGGAATAGCAGCTTCTGAGGTTCGCAGCTCCAAACAGCTTCCGGCTGTGATACGGAAACACAAACAATTGGAACATTGATACTTAGTTGAGTCCTTGGAGATGGACTGCTGCGTGATTTAAGGTGGAACTGGGCAGGTAGACTGAGGCACCAGCACGGAACTACTGCACCGATAAACCTGGACTGGGAAAAGCTATACATTGGACCACAGACAATCGGTTGAGTCCTTGGAGATGGACCGCTGCGCCTTTTAAGGTGGAACTGGGCAGGTAGACTGAGGCACCAGCACGGACATACTGCATCAATAAAGGTGGACTGGGAAAGACCTACATTGGAACATGGATACTTGGTTGAGTCCTTGGAGATGGACTGCTACAAAATTTAAGGTGGAACTGGGCAGGTAGACTGAGGCACCAGCATGGAAATACAGCACCAATAATGGTGGAACAGGGAAAGACCTACATTGGAACACAGACACTTGGTTAAGTCCTAGGAGATGGACCGCTGCGCCTTTTAAGGTGGAACTGGGCAGGTAGACTGAGGCACCAGCACGGACATACTGCATTAATAAAGGTGGACTGGAAAAGCCATATATTGGAACACAGACACTTGGTTGAGTCCTTGGAGATGGACTGCTGCGTGATTTAAGGTGGAACTGGACAGGTAGACTGAGGCACCAGCACGGAACTACTGCACCAATAAAGGTGGACTGGGAAAGACCTACATTGGAACATTGATACTTAGTTGAGTCCTTGGAGATGGACTGCTGCGTGATTTAAGGTGGAACTTGGCTGGTAGACTGAGGCACAAGTACAAAACTACTGCACCAATAAAGGTGGACTGGGCATACATTGTTATGCGGACACTCGATTGAGTCCTTGCAGGTGGCCATAGATGACCACAGTTTCCTGTAGCAAAGTTTCGTAAGAGACTGACTGTTGATCTGTCCAGGCTCCGCCCACAAATGCTGGGGCCACAATAATCCCACTCAACCTAATAGTATTTGTGCAGATACTTAAATATAGCGCTTTATTCATTTCAAGTCATATGGATTTCATATCTCACACAGAGGTGAATAGTAACTGGTTACATTTACTCGAGCACATGTACTTCAGTAAACTGTTGAAGGATCGCCATCCAGAGGAAAATAATAATGTATTTCTATTTTATGTTGATTTTTATTTTTATACATCATTTGAACACACTAGCTACCATTTACATTGTATGGCATGTTCATGATAATTGGACCAATAGAGATGCTTCAAAATAGCTTGGAAAAAATTCTGGTTCCATTGACTTGCATTGAAAGTAAAGAAAGTTTTTGGTCTCTCCTGTAAAAATGTCTATTTGGACATACAGGCAGCAATAAAAATACCTGTGTTACTATGAAACCATTAAAAACGGATGAGGAAAAAGAAATTTTATATGTTTTAACGTTGAACATTAAATCTTCGCAACTGTATCCGTGAGCAGAGGTCAGTTGAGGTCAGCAACACACAGAAGAAAAATCGATGCCGTGTGTTTGTTATTGGGCAGGGTGTCGGCCGCTGCTCCAGAGAAACCTGGTGTGACCTGGCGACAGGTGAGTTTACTTTGACTGGATTAAGGAGAGGATTTGTCGACAGGCTGCTCCCTGTTGGTCTGTCTTGGCTCAGCTCACCACGACCTTGTTGAGCGGCGTTTGAGCTTAACCCCTGCTCTCCCAAACACACCTTAACTCCTCACACATTAACTCCTAATCCACATCCTCATCTTCTCAGAGGCTCGTGCCTCCAGCAGGCCGCTGAACAGAAGTTCATCACCTGCTTGGCTGTAAATGGTCCAGCGGTGGCAGTATTTCTTTCTCTTCCTCTTCGTTGGTTCCCTCATGCTGGGCTGAATTTATCTCACTCGTTCACACTCGGCAGGGCCTTTTAGATAGAAATGTTTTCTGGCAGGACATGAAGGCGTTTCTGCTTTAATGATGGTCTGAACAGGAAGGGTGGCTGTTATTATGTTTCCTTTATTATTCTGGCCCACGGTCCACAGGTCTTAAATCACATGCCGGATGGATCCAGATCCAGATGAATTATTATCTGCATCTGTAAATGGGAAATAAACTAAGTGGCTCAGGCAGAAGAGCATAGCAGCATCACAGTTCCTGCTTATGCATGGGACAGAGGGAAGGGGAGGGGCTACGTGCTGAGCTCCATGCCTTACAGGAGAGAAACGACCAAAGAGGAGAAGATCTGAAGAACCAAGGCTGAGAAAGAAGTTCTTAGATCAGGCGAGAGCGGAGAGCTGTGTTAACCTAAGTGAGAAGTTTCAACAGTGGAGAGACCTCAGAGGTCAACTTCCTAGTCGCTTCCTAATTTCCCGTTCCCAGTGGTGCAGTAGTTCTTTGTTCGGTTCTACACCACCTTCCATCACGCTGAAGGAACCTTACACAATGCAAAGAATCATGCAGTGTTAAAGGTTCTGTATACTCTTTGCTTAGGAACCCTGGAGGAACCATCTTTGTGCAGTATGCAGTTTTGTTAGTCATTATTCGCCATATCTGAGGATATGAGATATATGATCATTCATTACATAAATAAGTGACTTACTAAGAATACAGGACTCCTAACAACCACCTGGAAGATCTGGTAGAACTACCAACACTGATAAACCAGCACTGAGCTTATCGAGACATAAGGACGTCAAGCTACATCAGACGTGAGAACATCCACAGGTGTTTCTGTCCATCCTTCCAATGTGAGAAGACACCTCAACACTGTGGGTCTGAAAGGATGTGTAGATGTTCAAGAAGCTCCTCACTGAGAAAAGGAGATACAGACACAAGCAGATACAAACAAAGAAGCTGCTGCTGTTCTCAGAACAGTGGACTGACCACCCCAGAGTCCAGAACCTCAACACCACTGAACGTGTTTGGGTTACTTGGATGGTGAGAAGCAGAAGCAGCTTCTAAGGTGGAACTAGACCACTGGAACACGAAGCTGGCCAGGTAGACTGAGGCACCAGCATGGAAGAGAATTTCCAACAAGAAGCTGGTGAAATAGATTGTAACTGGGATGAGGAGGTTGCTCTGGTTCTCCTGAACATGAACTACTGAACCTGTAGGTCAGCATAGTTTTGTGTTGTTCGCTAATGTTTGTGGCAGTAACTGGCTAGCATCACAGCCGCAACTGTAGCAACAGTGTGCTAACCCACAACCCGGCTAACATTAGCTAACAATAACAGAAGGTTTTTTTGGCGTCGTTCGCCAGTCATATGTCCATGAATGTGTGTGGAGGGGGTGGAGCTTCTCAGGAAGCACAGGTAGGATCAGTATATGCATTTTGCTGTTGACTTCAGATGCCAACCATCACTCTCCAGAATCGTTTACCGCACCTTTAAAGGGTTTACCTTCCCAGGACACAATGTAAACTGGGTTAAGCATAGTATTAGCTACTGTGAAGTCAGCCTATAGCTGGCTAATATTGTTGGGGACGGGGTGGGTTTTAATTCTTAGTACCAAATGTGCCCCCCCCAACCACCACCCCCAACCACCACCCCCACCCCCACACAACTACACCCTTGTATACATCCATTTACCTGCAAATCAATCCTACTTCTGATTTCAGAGCAGAACCATGTACGGCTATGTATTGTGGGGGGGGCATCCCATAACTATGCCCAGCCAGCCGTGATTAAACAACAACCCCAGGATTTAATTCCCGCTCCCCAGACGCCCGGCGGGTGGGCCCTTCTTTAATAAGCGAGGGTCTAATGTTGGGACTAGATGAGCAGATGGATTGAATGAGTAACATCACTTCCTTCCTAGGGCACCTACTTCTACTAGCTGGCTGAGCAATCCATAAATGATGATAATTAATTAATTAGTTAATTAATTACTCAATTAATTAATATTTAAATAAACAATAAGCTCATACACTGTATATAAGCTCACAGACTTGCTGTAATTCCATCACCAGTAAAGGTCCTTAAGGGAACCGTATACTGACACCGGCGTTGCCCCTCCCCCTCCGGCCTCCTCCAGCCATGTAGGCCCCGCCCACGCTCATGAATAATTCATAGCGTTACAGTCGGTGGAGGCAGAGGTGTCTGCTACTGCTACTGCTGCTGCGGTGGTGGTGGTGGTGGTGGCGGCTCCGAGGCGTGTTTAGAGCTGTTCCAGAGCACAAAGCGCTGTGTTTATAGCGAGCAGACCTTCAGGAGCCCTTGGACTCGGTGGAGATAGCAGCACTTTAGCCACCCATGCTACGAAACGGAAGGTAACGGGGACGCGTTTGAGAGGACTGACGAGGCGAGGCGAGCGACGGACACGCCGTACCGGAGGATTAGAAGGTGAAGGATAAAGAGAAGGTAGGTCTTCTGCTCACGGAGCTGGAGAGAGCTTCTCGTTCGGCTGCATCTCGCTCCTCTTGGAATGTTCGTGTCCACCTTAAATGCTGCACCATTTAAGGTGGACAGGAACATTCCAAGAGGAGCTAACTTCAGCCACTTTTTGAGCTGACCAGTCCATGTCAGGCTTGGCTACACCCTCCTTTTCCTTCTGCGAGAGCCCAGGAGTGGACCTTCTGAGCTCAGCCTGGTGCACCACCATGGCCCAGCCAAGGCTTGCACTGAAATGACTGGGCTGGTTTTGAGATGGTGATCCTTGATGATGCACCTGCCCCTCCTTTCCTATAGATCTGCTCTGTGGACCTTCAACTAACCATTGATATGAATGGACAGGCTGCTGCTATGGGCTCTTATGAGCTGTTGCTAAGCTTCCACACATTCCGAGTGGTGATCCAGGGGGAATTCGAATATAGCCACCACCAGTGGCCACAAGTTTCTATGGGATGTTGAAGGAAAACCTGAGCATTGGTAATAGTTTTACTTTGGGGACTATATTTCTGCACAGCGCCTTGCACGTATCCCTCCACCTTGTGTGGACGTCAGGCTTAAAACTATAGTAAAACTCAGGCAGCGTACTCATAACCAGCTTTTTTAAAGGCCTGAAGCTCTTTAGATGTCTGGTTGCCATGATTATTAGTTAGATATGAGTGATATTTCATTATAGGTGGCTTATTAATATTTGGGGACATGAGTGCTGAGGGGTTGAATTGTTGTGGGACGCTGGGTTCCTGCATTTGCAACACGTGTGTCACAGTTCTCTGTTTTAATTTCTATATTTATTAATAAGTGTGTCAAATATATGTAATCAAATGTAATAAATTTGATTGCATATGAATTTTTTAGCTGTTCAGACTTTGAATTCCCATTATCGGCTTTGAGCCGGCAGTCTAACCGGAGTGTTTCACGCTCAAACCGCTTTGTTTACATCCCAACTGCAGGAATTTTGACAAACTGGTGGAGTTCCCCTTCATCTGTTTCTTATCAGATGGTAGAGATGAGCTGCTCGGAGCTCAGCGCTGAGTGGAAGTGGTGATATTGTGAACGTGCAGTACATCTGAACATGCTTCCTTCTCAGATAAACCTAAATCATATTTATGTTCTTCTCCCGTCATATGATCTGGTTCACTCTTTCTCTCTCGCTCTCTCACTCGCTCGCTCGCTCTCCCAGTACCTTTCCATAACGAGGGCGCTCTCTCGCTCTCTCAGCGGTGGCTGCTGTCTTTTAAGCTTTATCTCGTTCCACAAGAGAGGCCGGGTCCAGTTTCCATGCTCGCCGCCAGAAATCATTCCATCAGGCAAACAGGAACAGCATGAGGACTGCTGCGCGGTGATAACGTCCACTAATGAGACCCTGCCCAGCTTCTAATGCTGACCTTCTGATTTGGCTAGAGCGAGAGAGGAACGTAACGGTCCACACAATCCATAGTCCGCGTTACACTTTATATAAGATAGAAGTCGAGAGCCTGAAATGTACTTGTGTTAAAGGGCCCATATGCTTGTATATGTCCATTATGTGTGTGTGTGTGTGTGTGGCACCGAAATTACTCCAATTTTTATGTTTACTTTTCCCGAACCTTCTTTATCACTCAGGATTAAAGAAGCTGTTTTTTTATATTGTGCCTTTAAGATATGTAAATGAGAGCTGTTCTGATTGGCTGGCCTGTATTGTGCCTCTTACAACGTTTGTTTCTCTTTTTTTATCTCATGAAATGTATCTGTTACTGTGTCTTTAAGACTGATGTACATAAATAGGCCCCCTGCTATCTATCTATCTATCTATCTATCTATCTATCTATCTATCTATCTATCTATCTGAATGGTTTGATTGGTATATATCTAGCCACACACACACACACACACACACACACATATATATATATCTATTAGTAGGGGTGTGCCATAATAATATCGCCAACATTTCTTAATATAGTTAACAATATTATACCCTGAAATATAGTGCCATATCACTCATCACTAATTATCACATCAGGTACTACTTTTACTGTTTATAGTAAAAGAAAAATGCACACTTTTCTCATTTCCTATCATATATCTACTAGAAACAGAGTTTATCTCCAGTATCATTCACTTTACTTCAGTCCTGGATATATGGAGATATTTGGAGTACATTATTTAGTATCGAGACATTCTGGATCATTGACTTCTGTTTCAATCTCATGAAAATTCTTGTATTTTTTAATATCTCAGTTAGGGGTGTGACATATCATATCATATCGTATACAATAATAAAATTTAATTTTCATTTTGTTGCAGTAGTGTGTTCTTAAAATATTTTTGGAATTTAATGTTTTGTCATATCGCCAAGAGTATCGTTATCACAAAAATACCATGAAATATCATGATATTATTGTAGGGCCATATCGCCCAGCCCTAAAATATATATATATTTTGGCTATTACACGTTTACAGGGCGTGGGCTTTTCCTCGCTGGTGTTGATTGTGAGGTGAAGAAGAAGCGATATTGTTTGTTTATTGTTTATTATACTGTATGCAGTATGACTCGTGTTTAACTGAGCTTCATTTGCTCCAGTCTGTTTGTGTGTATGGAACCGAGCGGCTCATACTGAACACTGTTAACACATACTGTTACAGAGGATTTAATAATATCTAGAACCGGGTTCTTATAATGCGCCCTGGTTCCATTTAAGAGCAGTTCAGTATCTCCATGTTAGGCTGGACTAACTGACTGGTTCCTGCAGCATATCAGATACATACGCATATACAGATCTGGTCTAGTCAGAAACTCTCCAGTATTTTTGACATTCTTAAAATAATAACTTTAACTGTTTTTACTATTATAGAGGATTTAATAATATCTAGTACCGGGTTCCTCTAATGCTTCCTGGTTCCAACTAGGAGCAGTATCGTATGTAAACGCTGGACCATTAGGACCATTGCAGTGATCAACCCTAAACTAAGGTTGTGGATGAGTTCCTCCAGCTCTGGTCAGGTCAGAAAATCTCCAGCGTTGATGATGTTCTTACAGTGATAACTTTATGAGACCCGCTTGCCGAGTCATGTCTCTCATGGTGATAGAAGTGGGACTCGGCCAATCAGGTGCCAGCATCAGGGTCTCTTAGACCTTGAATATGCACAGCTTGAGTGTGTGAGCTGGTTACACACACACACACACACAGCCTAAGAGGACCGTATGTTTACAAAGTCATAAAAAGTGAGTGAGACTCAGTTTTCCTCCGTACGGGTCCTTTAATGTTTTCGTTTTCAGGCCGTCAGAGCGTTAACCATTAAAACCGTGCAGTGTGTTATGCTAATATGCTGAGCACAGGCTATTACACGTTTACAGGGCATGTGCTTTTCCTCGCTGGTGTTGATTGTGAGGTGAAGAAGAAGCGATATTGTTTGTTTATTGTTTATTGTTTATTATTATACTGTATGCAGTATGACTGAGCTTCATTTGCTCCAGAGAGCAAATGAAGAGCAGCAGGTTCTTCAGCATGAGCCGTGACTGCCTCCGTGGGCGTGTCAGTTGTTGAGGAACGTGGAGGCAGCAGTGGTGACACCCTTGTTAAATAAAAACACACAGTAACAACAGCACAAACCCTCACATGCACTCTGCCACCCTGTTACTACGGGTTACGACCGCTGTGCAGCGCCCTCTAGTGATGATGTATGTTCGACAATCTTTGGTTCCAGTAAAATTGTGCAAATGCTGTCTGGTTCTCTGAACAACACCACGGTTCTAAGAGGTGTCTGTACTAAAGAACTCTTAAAGAACCATCTTTTTGCGTGGACGTGTCAGATCAGATCAGATCTGATTACAGAACCGAGTCTGTAACGTGAGCCCAGCCTAAAAGAGTGACGTCCGGTGAGTTGGATGTATCCGGTCGTGCCGGGTCTCTCCGCTGCCGGGGTGCGCGGTATCTCTCGCTGTCCTCTCTCCCGTCCCCCCCCCCCCCGTTTTCAGGCCGTCAGAGCGTTAACCATTAAAACCGTGCAGTGTGTTATGCTAATATGCTGAGCACAGGCTATTACACGTTTACAGGGCGTGTGCTTTTCCTCGCTGGTGTTGATTGTGAGGTGAAGAAGAAGCGATATTGTTTGTTTATTGTTTATTGTTTATTATTATACTGTATGCAGTATGACTGAGCTTCATTTGCTCCAGTCTGTTTATGTGTATGGAACCGAGCGGCTCATACTGAACACTGTATTAACACATACTGTTACAGAGGATTTAATGATATCTAGTACCGGGTTCTTCTAATGCTCCCTGGTTCCATTTAAGAGCAGTTCAGTATCTAAGCGCTGCTTCTCCATGTTTAGGTTTTATCTTAAGCTCTACTAACTGACTGGTTCCTAATGATCTAAAAGTTCTGCTCAGATACATATGCTGGTTCTGCACCCTTCAGTGATTTATAGACCAGTAATAGAACCTTAAGGCCTATTCTGTAACATACTGGTATCCAGTGTAAGGATTTGGCCCATTTAGGACCAATACAGTGATCAACCCTGCTAGAACTAAGGTTGTGGGTGAGTTCCTCCAGATCTGGTCTACTCAGAAAATCTCCAGCATTGATGTTCTTACAATGCACACCAATTAGCAGACCCAGGTGCTGGTTCTTTAGGTATATGTGGGTTCTCGGATCAATATAGGCTGCTAGTCTGGGCCTCACGTTGCCATTCCTGAATAAATTAATCTCTGTTTATCTTTATTGTCCCATCCAGTTAGTGATGAGCTTAAGAAGCTTACATAGTGAGTTAAGGGGACCACAATTATCAGAGGCCCAGGTAGAGCTGAGTGTCATCTGCGTAGCTGTGGTAAGATCTCCCATAATCTTAATAGATTTGGCCAAGAGGAAGAATATATACATTAAAAAAAAGAGTGGCCCAAGAATGGAACTCTGGGAAACACCACAGGTCACAGACACAGTTTCAGAAATGTTATTTTCTATTTCGACAAAGTAGTTCTTTCCATGCAGGTAGGGATGCACCGATACCACTTTTTCCTTACCAATATCAATACCAGCTTTTCAGGTATCTGCCGATACCGAGTACTGATACCGATACCAACTCTAACTTAAATGCTCGATATTTGGCTATAAATCTTGATATTTATAGTGTTCCACTTTTTATATGTTGTATTTTTTATGTCTTATCCTGAATTAGATATAATAACCTTGAAAGAACCATTTACTTGTGGAGTAACTGCACATTAAAAAGTTTCAGAGATATGAAAAAATAAAATTGCAACGATGCAAAGCCATTTAGTCAATAAGCTTCATGGTGTCGGCGCTCTCTATTGCCGATACTGATACTGTGTGTAAGTGCCAGTATCGGCGCCGATACCGATACGGTATCAGTATCGGTGCAACACTACTAGCAGGTATGAACTAAACCATCTTAGGACAGTTCCTGAGAGTCCTGCTGATACAATACATATCGTGATACGGCAGTCACGATACAATATATTGCGATATATTGCGATACTGCAAGTGAAGTGATATACTGTGATTTTTTTAAATCCTACTTTTAAACACACCACTGTATGAACAGGTTTATCAATGTTTACAATAGCACTGCACCCTTGTGCTGCTTGTTAATGTTGGAGTGGAGCTGAAAATCTAGTGGTCAGAGGTTTAAACACAACACACACTAATTAATTCCGGCCAGGGATCTGTGTATCGATACAGTGTTTTTGAGAATCGATATAGTGTCATGAAACATAATATTCTGATATACGATATTTTAATATTTTCTTACACCCCTACTCTCAAGTCTAAATATGAGAATTTTATGGTCAGTGGTATCAAACAAAGTCAAGTTTATTTTTGTGGCGCTTTTTACAACGATGTTGTCTCAAAGCAGATTTACAGAGTTTTGAAAACAGACAGTTACAACATATATACCCCCCAGTGAGCAAGAACACCTCCCTCAGACTGGAGGAAGAAACCTTGGGAGGAACCAGACTCACAAGTGGAGACCCGTCCTCCTCTGATCAAACAGTATTTACAGTTTAATAAACTAAACACCAAAGAAAAGAGTCTCTGTTTGAAATCTGGATAGCAAAGCTTTAGAAGCTGCACAGGTAGAGGCAGTCTCTGACCAAGGCAGTCTCTGACCGAGGCAGTCTCTGACCGAGGCAGTCTCTGACCGAGGCAGTCTCTGACTGAGGCAGTCTCTGACTGAGTCTTTATGTAAAGTGGGCGTGAGCTGAAACAGTCCCATCCTATCTCAATGCTGGAACATCTGGATGGTACAGTGATGTAACTGAGGGTGTAGCAGTAAATACAGATGGAGAGCTGGCTGGTGATGGTGAGGAGGAGAGCTGGCTGGTGATGGTGAGGAGGAGAGCTGGCTGGTGATGGTGAGGAGGAGAGCTGGCTGGTGATGGTGAGGAGGTGAGCTGGCTGGTGATGGTGGGGAAGAGGCTCTGATGGTCAGTCCTCCTACAGAGTTCAGCAGACGGGAGGACTCGTTACAACAAAGTGTTGTTAGCTCTCCTCGACCACCGTGGATTGGGATGTGTTCCTGTTAGCAGGTTTGGAACCCGTGAAGTTCCCAGCTGGAACCAAAGAGCAGCAGGTTCTTCAGCAGGAGCCGTGACTGCCTCCGTGGGCGTGTCAGTTGTTGAGGAACGTGGAGGCAGCAGTGGTGACACCCTTGTTAAATAAAAACACACAGTAACAACAGCACAAACCCTCACATGCACTCTGCCACCCTGTTACTACGGGTTACGACCGCTGTGCAGCGCCCTCTAGTGATGATGTATGTTCGACAATCTTTGGTTCCAGTAAAATTGTGCAAATGCTGTCTGGTTCTCTGAACAACACCACGGTTCTAAGAGGTGTCTGTACTAAAGAACTCTTAAAGAACCATCTTTTTGCGTGGACGTGTCAGATCAGATCAGATCTGATTACAGAACCGAGTCTGTAACGTGAGCCCAGCCTAAAAGAGTGACGTCCGGTGAGTTGGATGTATCCGGTCGTGCCGGGTCTCTCCGCTGCCGGGGTGCGCGGTATCTCTCGCTGTTCTCTCTCCCGCCCCCCCCCCCCCCCCTTCGCTCTGACTAAATATAATCAGAGGAGAAACCGGTCGAAAGATGCCAGGAGTGGAGGCAGAGGTGGGCCGTCTCGGGGGCCGCTGCCGAGTCATTTCTCTCGGTGGTGATAGAAATGGGACTCGTTTCTAACTGGCCAATCAGGCGCCGCCGTCAGGGTCTCCTAGACCTTGAATATGCACAGCTTGGGTGCGTGAGCCGGTTTGGAAAGTCAGACAGTGAATGTGCACTGATGTGGTTTTTGGATTGAAGGGGGAGAAAGAGAGAGAGGGAGAGAGAAAGAGGGAGGGAGAGGACGGGAAAGAGAGAAAGAGAATGAGAGCAAGAGAGAGAGAGAGGGAGAAAGTGAGAGAGAGGGAGAGAACAGGGCTGAGCGAGAGGAAGAGAAAGAGAGAGAGGGAGAGAGAAAGAGGGAGGGAGAGGACGGGAGAAAGAGAGAAAGAGAATGAGAGCAAGAGAGAGAGGGAGAAAGTGAGAGAGAGGGAGAGAACAGGGCTGAGCGAGAGGAAGAGAAAGAGAGAGAGAGGGTGAAAAAGGGAGAAAGTGAGAGAGGGAGAGAGAGAGAGAGAGAAAGAGGCTGCGCAAGAGGAAAAGAGAGAGAGAGAAAAAGGGAGAAAGTGAGAGAGAGAGAGGAAAAGAGAGAGGGAGAAAAAGGGAGAAAGTGAGAGTGAGAGAAAGGGAAAGAATAAGAGCAAAAGAGGGGGAGAAAGATAGAGGGAGAAAAAAGGAGAAAGAGAGAGAGGGAGGGAGAAAAAGGGAGAAGATGAGAGAGAAAGAGAAAGGGAAAGAGAGGGGGAGAAAGAGAGGGAGAAAAAGAGAAATATAGAAAGGGAAAGAGTAAGAGGGGGGAGAAAGGGAAAGAGAGAGAGAGAGAAAAAGAGAGAAAGTGAGAGACAGGGAGCGAGAAAGGGAAAGATAGTTAGAGAGGGGAGAAAGGGAAAGAGAGAGGGAGAGTAAGAGAGGGGAGAAAGGGAAAGAGAGAGAGAGAGGGAGAGTAAGAGAGGGGAGAAAGGGAAAGAAAGAGAGGGAGAGTAAGAGAGGGGAGAAAGGGAAAGAAAGAGAGGGAGAGTAAGAGAGGGGAGAAAGGGAAAGAGAGAGAGAGGGAGAGTAAGAGAGGGGAGAAAGGGAAAGAGAGAGAGAGGGAGAGTAAGAGAGGGGAGAAAGGGAAAGAGAGAGAGAGGAAGAGTAAGAGAGGGGAGAAAGGGAAAGAGAGAGAGAGGGAGAGTAAGAGAGGAGAAAGGGAAAGAAAGAGAGGGAGAGTAAGAGAGGGGAGAAAGGGAAAGAGAGAGAGAGAGGGAGAGTAAGAGAGGGGAGAAAGGGAAAGAAAGAGAGGGAGAGTAAGAGAGGGGAGAAAGGGAAAGAGAGAGAGAGAGGGAGAGTAAGAGAGGGGAGAAAGGGAAAGAGAGAGAGAGAGGGAGAGTAAGAGAGGGGAGAAAGGGAAAGAGAGAGAGAGAGAGAGAGGGAGAGAGAAATTAAAGAGAGAGAAAGGTTGAAAGAAAGAGAAGGAGAGAGAGAGAGAGAGGGAAGGAGAGAGAGAGAGAGAGAGTACGCACTATTACGTGTATATAACACACTGCTCCTGTTTTTTTTTTTATGGACGGGTTTCAATCGAACTGCTGCCTCGATAATTAGACGTCCTCCAAAAGTAAACCTGCGTGTGTGGCAGGAGCTCGGAGGCAGGAGCTCGGAGGCAGGAGCTCGGAGGCAGGAGCTCGGAGGCAGGAGCTCGGAGGCAGGAGCTCGGAGGCAGGAGCTCGGAGGCAGGAGCTCGGAGGCGCTGGGGTTGACGGCGCGTCCCCGTATGTACCTCCCGCTTGTCTTTCAGCTGCAGATGAAAGAACAGCCTGGTGCAGGCGTCTGCGCGGCTGTGCACGCTAGCATGTTGATGTTAGCTAATTGCTTTGTTCGATGAATTGACTCTGATGTGAGTTCTCTTAATGAGGAGCAATAACGGCCCCCCCCCCCCCCCCCCAGGCTCCTCCACTCCATCCCTTCGCTCAGACGCTGCTCCCGTCCCTACAGTAATGAAGAGTCGACTCAGATCCAATCAGCAGCACAGGAGAACCAAACAACCCCCCAAACCTTCACGTCCTGTAGAGCAGAGCTCAGGGTCCGTTGCCCCAGCCGTACGTAAGTTAGAGTATTAGCAGGTTGTAAAATACTTGCATTATTTTATAGTGGTGGTGATGATGTTTACAGTGGTGATGATGCTGTTTACAGTGATGGTGATGGTGTTTACAGTGGTGGTGATGATGTTTACAGTGGTGATGATGCTGTTTACAGTGATGGTGATGGTGTTTACAGTGGTGGTGATGATGTTTACAGTGGTGGTGATGATGTTTACAGTGGTGGTGATGATGTTTACAGTGGTGGTGATGGTGTTTACAGTGGTGATGATGATGTTTACAGTGGTGGTGATGGTGTTTACAGTGGTGGTGATGGTGTTTACAGTGGTGATGATGATGGTGTTTACAGAGGTGGTGATGTTTACAGTGGTGGTGATGATGATGTTTACAGTGGTGATGATGCTGTTTACAGTGGTGATGATGCTGTTTACAGTGGTGGTGATGGTGTTTACAGTGGTGGTGATGATGTTTACAGTGGTGGTGATGGTGTTTACAGTGGTGATGATGATGGTGTTTACAGAGGTGGTGATGTTTACAGTGGTGGTGTGATGGTGTTTACAGTGGTGATGTAGTTTACAGTGGTGGTGATGATGATGTTTACAGTGGTGGTGATGGTGTTGTTTACAGTGGTGGTGATGATGGTGTTTACAGTGGTGGTGATGTTTACAGTGATGGTGATGATGGTGTTTACAGTGGTGATGTAGTTTACAGTGGTGATGATGATGGTGTTTACAGTGGTGGTGATGTTTACAGTGGTGATGATGTTTACAGTGGTGGTGATGGTGTTTACAGTGGTGGTGATGTTTACAGTGGTGGTGGTGATGATGTTTTCAGTGATGGTGATGGTGTTTACAGTGATGGTGATAGTGTTTACAGTGGTGATGATGTTTACAGTGGTGGTGATGGTGTTGTTGTTTACAGTGGTGGTGATGATGGTGTTTACAGTGGTGGTGATGGTGTTTACAGTGGTGGTGATGATGTTTGCAGTGGTGGTGATGGTGTTTACAGTGATGTTGTTTACAGTGGTGGTGATGTTTACAGTGGTGGTGATGATGATGATGGTGTTTACAGTGATGTTGTTTACAGTGGTGGTGATGATGATGATGGTGTTTACAGTGATGGTGTTTACAGTGGTGGTGATGTTTGCAGTGGTGGTGATGGTGTTTACAGTGATGTTGTTTACAGTGGTGGTGATGGTGTTAACAGTGGTGGTGATGTTGTTTACAGTGGTAGTGGTGATGGTGTTTACAGTGGTGGTGATGGTGTTTACAGTGGTGGTGATGATGTTTACAGTGGTTGTGATGGGAACCAGGGGTCTCCATGTCTACAACACAAATCTCCACATTGTATTTACTATGAAACCCACCAGTGAAGCTACACGTGTCTTCTGAGTTTATCTGGATGTTGATGGTAAAATGTGGAAGATCTGAAAATACGAGGTTTTCTTTGGGGACTATTTGAACCTCACAGCGTCCTGCATGTATCCCTCCACCATGAATGGAGTTTAAGTCTGAGATCTTCTCTAACCTAAAAGTACAACAGTTTTTAATATATATATATATTTATTGGTGAACATACATTTATTGATCAGATAAACACTTTTAAACTATCAGCTCGGGTACCTCAGACTTCAGGGTGTTCAATAAATGCTTGTAGTTCCTCCAGAACGGAGCGTTTCATCTCCAGCTGCTGTGAATGACTGTTTACGTCTCAGCTGTTTTATCTACACTGACACTGTGGAGCGTCGCTGAAGGGTCTGTATGTAGTTTTAGTGGTCCGGTTTTATCTGTTGGAGGTTGAAGCTCCGTTACGATCTCCACTTTATGTGAGATTATTGCCTTTGGCCAACTTCAGAATGACGCCACTGTACAAACAGACCATCTGCGGCCCACCTGGGCTCCTGAATGGACCCTTATCAGTTGATTCTTCAGAGAAGGAAGTGCTGGATTGATGGCGTCCCAGGTTTTGTAGGCGAGGTTGACGAGCTCATTCTGACCTCAATTACATCATCATCGTATCTCTGGCTTCTTATCAGTGTTTTGAATTGGCGCCGAGGCCGCTGTCCCGCGGGACCCTTTCAGCTCACGATAAGCCGGCGGTCTATAAAAGCGCGTTCTTCAGAGGAGTCTAGAACAACACCGAGACGAGAGGAGCGAGTTCAGAATGAGGAGATGCGCGGATGGCGTTTTAGGGACGGGCGCTCTCGCTGAGATTTGCCACAAAGCGGAGATAAGTGGCTCTACTCAATAAACCTGTCTCTCTCAAGCTCTCATCTTACCCGCCTGTTAGCCAATTAGCCAGCTGCCTGTGTTGGCCCAACTGCTAATCAGGGGAAACTGGCGGATTTGTGTGTTTGTGCGCGTGTAATTGTATGCACATGCGGTGGAATGAGAGTGTTCCCAGAACAGAACCCTGAGGAACCCCAGAACCCTTGTTCTGAACTAGAGTTGGTGTCTTCCAACATGCGCAAGTCAGAACATATTAGCTTGGATTCTTATATAATACCCAGTTATATAAAAGTAATAATAAGAGTTTGTATTAGAGGTGCACTGATCCCATACCCCAACTCTGGGTATCGGCTGTTGCTGAATACTGATCCGAGATCAGTGTTTTTATTTTTTTAATGTAATTTCTTTGAAGTTCATGGTTTGTAGAACCAACAAGTAATGACAATGAAACATCAAGAACTGCCACTACAATGACTGTAGGTTATACAAACAACTAGGCTGGATTAAGTTAGCAGCAACTAAATGCAAGAAAATAAATAAGTAACGTTGGTCACGTGGTCTGTGTCTGCGAACATCCAGAAGGGGGAGCTCTTGTTGGTCTTCTGGTTATAAATCAGCATAGAGGAAACACTACGCTAGAGTTTCACCTGTTTTATAACCTCCTGTTCAGAGACACAACACTGTGTTTCATTAAAATCACCCTAACTAACACTTTGGTTCTAGATATAACCTAGAACTTATATATATATATAACTTATATAACAGACTAACAATCTTACTTTCTACTAAACGTGAGCACATACCATAAAGGCAGCCAAACGTTAGCCGTCCTGTATGCCATCCGAGCCGCCCGACCTGTTTAACGATGAACCTCCAGCGTTCGCCAGGAATTCTGTGGTGTCTGCCGGAGCCGGAGCCGGAGCTCGGTTTACTGTGGACGGGACTTCGGTGAGCAGCGCTGGTCCAGCCGAGGGATTAATGTGGGTCATTTCCAGAAACAGCTTCTCTCAAGACTGTCAGCAGCTCTCCGTCACCTCTGACCCTCTGCTGCTGGTGCTAGCAGGACCTTGGGTCTGGTGATGTTGGCCAGCTGCTCCTGACCGACGGCTCCTACAGTGAAGTGATAATTCACCTGCGTCTTCACGTCCACACTGGAGCTGGAGCAGCAAATCCATATACAGTGCAGTTCATTAGTATTTGGACAGTGACGTGTTAGTTTGTTATTAAGTTTTAAACATCTCAATCGTTTGAGAGCTTGATTGTAAGTATTTGGTCAACATAATCATAAAAACATGAATAGTATTAAAAACTAGAATTCCGTCAGTTCCTGCTGGTGGTGGGGGAGGGTGGGAGGGTGGGAGGTGGGGGGTGGGGGGTGGGCAGCCTCATATTTAGTGAGTGAAATGCTGCTTCAGACATTAAGAAACAGAAATGTATGAACACAAGAATCTGTTTTTATGATTTAGGATTAAACAGACTGTTATTGTGCCTTTAAAGCTGGTATATGTAAATGAGCTCCGTTCTGATTGGCTGCGCATCATTCAGAAAGCAGTTTTGAAACACTTCAGCCTGAGTGGGCGGGGCTAAACCACCCTTGGCTGAACGTATGCAGGAGTGTTGGTTTTTGTGACATCACAAACTGGACTAAGGGTTGTTTAGGGGGCGTAGCTGCCCGTATGCCCCAGCGTGTGATGTTTCACGTTGTTAATTGCGTGACGTGGTGTCCCGGCCGGGTTCTAACCGAGTCAGCTGAGGGCAGATGCTGGATTTCGCAGAATCACGGTGCGGCGAGGTTCTAGTGATCTGCGTCCGTGTGCTCTCGGTTCTGGAGTGTCTCACTGAGACGCGGGCTCTGGCTGAGACTCTCGTGAAAATCATTACCGCAGGTCTTCATGGAGCACGTCAGCGTAAACTGTGCTTGTGTTACGTTATTGATTACTCCGGCTGTGGTGAGCGAAAGGGCATCTTGTTTCTTCTGGCCCGCGGTCAGCGCAGTGAGGCCAGCTGGACGGCTCGTATGTATAGGACATGTGTGGCTGACGTGAGGGGGTATCGGTGTCCATATCTCAGCGTACTGTATTTCACTCACGCCACGTATGAACATACAGAACCCGCACGCCACTCTATAAATACCCTCACCTCTGACTCCACCCCCACCCAACACCCCCCCCCGTACATACATACTCACACAGCTTCTCATATTCCCTCACACAGGCATGACGATATGTTATCGCTGTTGTGATATATAGACCTCCGGAGGTTGTGTATCGTTTTGTTGTCGCCCCAGTGAAGGAATGAGGTCCGGCTGTTTACCTCTATTGGGGGGAAAACAAAACACCCCCCATAAAAACACTCCTCGAGAGTCCACGTTTACTGCCTGTAGGTTGTTTTCAAACTACAGATGGAGGACAGGAAGAGATTTTCCACATAGGGGGCGCTATCGCTCTCTCTCAGAGTGTCTCTGGTTCACATCATTAACAGTCACTCTATCAGTTTGACTGATAGTTAAAACCGACTCTGGTTCGTTTTAGCAGGTGTGAAAACAGTCATCACACTCAGGTGGGACCAAAACAACACCGAGACCCTCGAGAGGAGGTGGTCTCGCTCTGGTTCCAAACGAACTCTGGAGCGGTTCATTTGTCGTGAGAACGTGATCTGACCTCAATCCGACCCAAGTGTTAGGTGTCCTCCACAAGTTTGATCTAAACATCTCCTGCAGCCAGGTGTGCTTTGCATTATGGGATGCGGCAGATGGCGTAAACAGAGAAGTGGAGAACTGGAGCAGCTAACAGGGCGAGGACAATGAAAGCAACTACAGGTGTGAAAACGGCCTGAGAACCACGAGGAGCTTTTATCTAGAACCAAAAAGCAGCAGCAGACTGTCTGACCCTCCGTCTGCGGTCAGGACGAGAGACTGAACTTCCTGGTCCAGTTTCTTGTAGCTGTAGTTTTAAACCTCCCACCAGTGACCAGTCACATCACCCCCAGACCAACTGTTCACTCTACAATACTCACTCCTACTGAGCGCATCTCCTCCACTCTGTTCTTCACCTCCCATCTCCTTAACTCTGTTCCTCACCTCCATCTTCTCCACTCTGTTCTTTACCTCCATCTTCTCCACTCTGTTCCTCACCTCCATCTTCTCCACTCTGTTCCTCACCTCCATCTCCTCCATTCTGTTCCTCACCTCCATCACCTCCACTCTGTTCTTCACCTCCCATCTCCTTAACTCTGTTCCTCACCTCCATCTTCTCCACTCTGTTCCTCACCTCCATCTCCTCCACTCTGTTCTTCACCTCTATCTACTTCACTCTGTTCCTCACCTCCATCTCCTCCACTCTGTTCCTCACCTCCATCTCCTCCACTCTGTTCCTCACCTTCATCTCCTCCACTCTGTTCTTCACCTTCATCTCCTTTACTCTGTTCTTCACCTCCATCTCCTCCACTCTGTTCCTCACCTCCATCTCCTCCACTCTGTTCCTCACCTCCATCTTCTCCACTCTGTTCCTCACCTCCATCTCCTCCACTCTGTTCTTCACCTCCATCTCCTCCACTCTGTTCTTCACCTCCATCTCCTCCACTCTGTTCCTCACCTCCATCTCCTCCACTCTGTTCTTCACCTCCATCTCCTCCACTCTGTTCCTCACCTCCATCTCCTCCACTCTGTTCTTCACCTCCATCTCCTCCACTCTGTTCCTCACCTCCATCTTCTCCACTCTGTTCCTCACCTCCATCTCCTCCACTCTGTTCCTCACCTCCATCTCCTCCACTCTGTTCCTCACCTCCATCTCCTCCACTCTGTTCCTCACCTCCATCTTCTCCACTCTGTTCCTCACCTCCATCTCCTCCACTCTGTTCCTCACCTCCATCTCCTCCACTCTGATCCTCACCTCCATCTCCTCCACTCTGATCCTCACCTCCATCTCCTCCACTCTGTTCTTCACCTCCATCTCCTCCACTCTGATCCTCACCTCCATCTCCTCCACTCTGTTCTTCACCTCCATCTCCTCCACTCTGATCCTCACCTCCATCTCCTCCACTCTGTTCCTCACCTCCATCTCCTCCATTCTGTTCCTCACCTCCATCACCTCCACTCTGTTCTTCACCTCCCATCTCCTTAACTCTGTTCCTCACCTCCATCTTCTCCACTCTGTTCCTCACCTCCATCTCCTCCACTCTGTTCTTCACCTCTATCTACTTCACTCTGTTCCTCACCTCCATCTCCTCCACTCTGTTCCTCACCTCCATCTCCTCCACTCTGTTCCTCACCTTCATCTCCTCCACTCTGTTCTTCACCTTCATCTCCTTTACTCTGTTCTTCACCTCCATCTCCTCCACTCTGTTCCTCACCTACATCTCCTCCAGTCTGTTCTTCACCTCCCATCTTCTCCACTCTGTTCCTCACCTCCATCTCCTCTACTCTGTTCTTCACCTCCATCTCCTCCACTCTGTTCTTCACCTCCCATCTTCTCCACTCTGTTCCTCACCTCCATCTCCTCTACTCTGTTCTTCACCTCCATCTTCTCCACTCTGTTCTTCACCTCCATCTCCTCCACTCTGTTCTTCACCTCCATCTCCTCCACTCTGTTCCTCACCTCCATCTCCTCCACTCTGTTCCTCACCTCCATCTTCTCCACTCTGTTCCTCACCTCCATCTCCTCCACTCTGTTCTTCACCTCCATCTCCTCCACTCTGTTCTTCACCTCCATCTCCTCCACTCTGTTCCTCACCTCCATCTCCTCCACTCTGTTCTTCACCTCCATCTCCTCCACTCTGTTCCTCACCTCCATCTCCTCCACTCTGTTCTTCACCTCCATCTCCTCCACTCTGTTCCTCACCTCCATCTTCTCCACTCTGTTCCTCACCTCCATCTCCTCCACTCTGTTCCTCACCTCCATCTCCTCCACTCTGTTCCTCACCTCCATCTCCTCCACTCTGTTCCTCACCTCCATCTCCTCCACTCTGATCCTCACCTCCATCTCCTCCACTCTGATCCTCACCTCCATCTCCTCCACTCTGTTCTTCACCTCCATCTCCTCCACTCTGATCCTCACCTCCATCTCCTCCACTCTGTTCTTCACCTCCATCTCCTCCACTCTGATCCTCACCTCCATCTCCTCCACTCTGTTCCTCACCTCCATCTCCTCCACTCTGATCCTCACCTCCATCTTCTCCACTCTGATCTTCACCTCCATCTCCTCCACTCTGTTCCTCACGCACTGCCTCAGTCTGGATGTACAGCCTCAGCCTGTGAGGTCTAGTAGGCCCGACCGCTGTGTGTGTGCATGCAGTGATATTAATCTAGCATAGCTGCCTAAAACTCACCAGGAGATGAAGTTTAGACTCCAGAAGACTCGAAATCTACCTCGGAGGTGGTTTGACTCGCAAAAGACAAATATTGCTTGAAAGGCCAGTATCAGTATCAGTATCAGTATCAGTATCAGTATCAGTATCAGTATCAGTATCAGTATCAGTATCAGGACTCAGCCTGTAGTGTTGGATCAGGAAGAGGGAAAGTGGTGTCTGTGCCTCCTGTTTGATTGGTATTGATTATCATACAGATGTTTAGTGTTCCTCGTGTCTCTCGCTGTGCTGCGCTAGCGCTGGGCCTCAGTGTTCTCCGGGTCGTGGTTCCTTGTTTTGTGGAAGATCGTTCAGTAGGAGCGTTCTCCGTGTAATTCCATTACCGGCCTGTGTGGAATCCGATTTCTCGGCCTTGCTGTTTATTGGCCTTTGATATTCCTGCGAAATGTCTTAATGCCCTTTTCAGGTATTCCGTTTGCAGCGCTGTATATTTTAGAAGCCGTTATGTCCTTTGATGTTAGGCACATGGTCGGGGTGGGGCGGTGAGAGCTGGGGCGGGGGGGCGGTGAGAGCTGGGGCGGGGGGGCGGGGGGGGTAGTGTTATCTCCCGCGGTTTCCCCCGGGCCACACGTGTCCCCCTGAAATGAGAAAAAGCCAGAACGCCAGCCTCACGCTGCAGACATGAGCAGAGAACTGTAAACCTGTAATAACGCTGTTCTATAGTGTAATAGTGAGAGTTCAGTACTCAGAACTGTAAACCTGTAATAACACTGTTATATAGTGTAATAGTGATAGTTCAATACTCAGAACTGTAAACCTGTAATAACGCTGTTCTATAGTGTAATAGTGAGAGTTCAGTACTCAGAACTGTAAACCTGTAATAACACTGTAATATAGTGTAATAGTGAGAGTTCAGTACTCAGAACTGTAAACCTGTAATAACGCTGTTCTATAGTGTAATAGTGAGAGTTCAGTACTCAGAACTGTAAACCTGTAATAACGCTGTTCTATAGTGTAACAGTGAGAGTTCAGTACTCAGAACTGTAAACCTGTAATAACACTGTTCTATAGTGTAATAGTGAGAGTTCAGTACTCAGAACTGTAAACCTGTAATAACGCTGTTCTATAGTGTAATAGTGAGAGTTCAGTACTCAGAACTGTAAACCTGTAATTACACTGTTCTATAGTGTAACAGTGAGAGTTCAGTACTCAGAACTGTAAACCTGTAATAACACTGTTCTATAGTGTAATAGTGAGAGTTCAGTACTCAGAACTGTAAACCTGTAATAACACTGTTATATAGTGTAATAGTGAGAGTTCAGTACTCAGAACTGTAAACCTGTAATAACACTGTTATATAGTGTAATAGTGAGAGTTCAGTACTCAGAACTGTAAACCTGTAATAACACTGTTCTATAGTGTAATAGTGAGAGTTCAGTACTCAGAACTGTAAACCTGTAATAACACTGTTCTATAGTGTAACAGTGAGAGTTCAGTACTCAGAACTGTAAACCTGTAATAACACTGTTATATAGTGTAATAGTGAGAGTTCAGTACTCAGAACTTTAAACCTGCAATACACTGTTCTATAGTGTAATAGTGAGAGTTCAGTACTCAGAACTGTAAACCTGTAATAACACTGTTATATAGTGTAATAGTGAGAGTTCAGTACTCAGAACTGTAAACCTGTAATAACACTGTTATATAGTGTAATAGTGAGAGTTCCAGAACGGTGGTGGAGAAATCCAGTGTTCCAGGCTGTGAAGGGAACGTCACCACTTTTCATTCCTTCCCAACAAACAACCCAACTGTCAGAGCTCCATGTTCATCTTAAATCAGCCTGAAGATCCTCTTCTCCACATTCTTCATCTAATGTTCCACCTTAAACACTGCAGCTCGTGCTGAATGGAACAGCAGCACCGTTTAAGGTGGAATTGAAAATTCCCAAAACCAGAACATCTTTAACAGAATCCTGAACAACTTTAACTCTGCAGTCTGTACGTTTCACTCCGGACAGTTTCTCCAACACTCGGACACCATGGAGCAGCTTCAGCTCAGCGTTCAACACTGAAGAGACTGAAGAGACGAGCAGCTCCACCTTTATTAGCACCACAACCTCCAACAGTGACTGGAAGTAGCAGCCATGCTGTGTGAGTGGATCAAAAACAGTGTTCCAGTCTAGAACCAAATCATAGTGTGTAAATGGGTGTAAAACCACACCTGGGTGACCACAGACACACATACCTTCTGTGTAGAACATCAGAGAACAATCTTAGTACTGAATAGATACTGAATAAATGCTGAATAAGTGTTTCTATGGCAGTTTGAAGGTGGGACATGCTCCCGTTCCCAGTCTCCAGTGTGAGCTGTGCTGTAGGGATGCGGTGGTCCGGAGTCTCTCCAGCTGCTGGGCTGTTATTTCTCATGGAGAACAGAAGATGTGTAGTATTATGTCCTGCCTGAGGCTTTTTACTGCTCTGTGCTGGTTTTGAAGGTTCAGGTAGTGATACAGGTTCTTTTCAGTCTTCTCTCTTTCTCTCAGGATGAAGATAAAGTAGCAGTGTTCTGTGATCTAGAACCTTTTTAAAGGGTTCTGCTATTGTATATACAAGTCTGACATTTTGACCAACTCCTTTCGGTACTTTATGTAATCACTATATACACATCATCTGAACAACCATCTGAGTGTTCATCATACTGAGAGCTGATTGGTTAGTATTACTGCTACTGAGAGCTGATTAGTTAGTATTACTGCCACTGAGAGCTCATTTGGTTAGCATTACTGCTACTGAGTGCTGATTGGTTGGCATTACTGCCACTGAGTGTTGATTGGTTGGCATTACTGCTACTGAGTGCTGATTGGTTGGCATTACTGCTACTGAGAGCTGATTGGTTAGTATTACTGCTACTGAGAGCTGATTGTTTGGCATTACTGCCACTGAGAACTGATTGGTTGGCATTACTGCTACTGAGAGCTGATTGGTTAGTATTACTGCTACTGAGAGCTGATTGGTTAGCATTACTGCTACTGAGAGCTGATTGGTTGGCATTACTGCTACTGAGAGCTGATTGGTTAGCATTACTGCTACTGAGAGCTGATTGGTTGGCATTACTGCTACTGAGAGCTGATTGGTTGGCATTACTGCTACTGAGAGCTGATTGGTTAGCATTACTGCTACTGAGAGCTGATTGGTTGGCATTACTGCCACTGAGAGCTGATTGGTTAGCATTACTGCCACTGAGAGCTGATTGTTTGGCATTACTGCCACTGAGTGTTGATTGGTTAGCATTACTGCCACTGAGAGCTGATTGTTTGGCATTACTGCCACTGAGAACTGATTGTTTGGCATTACTGCCACTGAGAACTGATTGGTTGGCATTACTGCCACTGAGAGCTGATTGTTTGGCATTACTGCCACTGAGAACTGATTGGTTGGCATTACTGCTACTGAGAGCTGATTGGTTAGTATTACTGCTACTGAGAGCTGATTGGTTAGCATTACTGCTACTGAGAGCTGATTGTTTGGCATTACTGCTACTGAGAGCTGATTGGTTAGTATTACTGCTACTGAGAGCTGATTGGTTAGCATTACTGCTACTGAGAGCTGATTGGTTAGCATTACTGCTACTGAGAGCTGATTGGTTAGCATTACTGCTACTGAGAGCTGATTGGTTGGCATTACTGCTACTGAGAGCTGATTGGTTAGCATTACTGCCACTGAGAGCTGATGGGTTAGCATTACTGCTACTGAGAGCTGATTGGTTAGCATTACTGCTACTGAGAGCTGATTGGTTAGCATTACTGCTACTGAGAGCTGATTGGTTAGCATTACTGCTACTGAGAGCTGATTGGTTAGCATTACTGCCACTGAGAGCTGATGGGTTAGCATTGCTGCTACTGAGTACTGATTGGTTGGCATTACTGCCACTGAGTGTTGATTGTTTGGCATTAGTGCTACTGAGAGCTGATTGGTTAGCATTACTGCTATTAATAGCTGATTGGATAACATAATTGCTTCTGAGTGCTGTTTAATTGGCATTACTGCTGCTGTGTACTGATTGGTTGGCTTTACTGTTACCAAATGCTGACTGGTCGGCACTACTGCTACTAAAAGCTGACTGGTTAGCATTACTGCTACTGAGTACTGATTGGTTGGCATTATTGCTGCTACTAAGTTCTGATTGTTAGCATTACTGCTACTGAGAGCTCTTTTTACATTCCTAATCTCCACTCATTTCTATTATGACCGCTTTGCTTCTGATGCACTTCTGCCTTGTGTTGTTATTGTGTTGATGTTGATGTAGGAGGATGAAGGAGGGATGGAAACAAGCCCCTCGTGTGTAGAGGTCGGGGTCACTACCCGTCCATGCTGGACCCAGCAGAGGAAGCTCAGAGAGAGTGACCGTGCCGTGACTAATGAGCTCCTAATTGATCTCCCAACAAATCCCCCCAAGAATCTCCACGAGCGAGGGAGGGCTTAGTGGTTCCTCAGATGGACCTGAGCTCAGGAAGCCGTCGTTAACGCGGAGCTCATTTCATTATTCCTCGTCTGGATCTCAGCCAACACATGGATTTTTCATTTACATCACCTTGACTCTGCGAGGCAGCCCCTCGCCTTATCTCCGCTCCTCTGCCCGCTGGCTGGTTAATTCATGTTGAACAGACGTTTCAGGATTTCAGTCGGGCTCGTGGAGAAGCGAAGGCCGCGAGCGCTGTAAAGTCTTCTCACCTCTGTTTGACCCGCCGTTTGCCTGCCTGTAATTCTTTAACTCCAGCTTCGGCTGCTGAGTGCCCGGGTTTTATCACGCCCATCTTCCAGCAGCTTCCATTAATGATGATTTGTAGCGTCGCGGCGCCGCCACGACGTCCGCATGGAATATCTGCTCCTGATGTGAGCGAGCTCCGCTCTCTGCAGGTACCGGAGCTCATTAATGCATATTTGATGTGCGCATGCAGCCGTAACTCCTCAGCCCCCTCACCGCTGTTCAGTAGGGGCGCAGCGATACGGACACGCCACGATACGATGTGTTCTGCATCACGATACTGATCTTTTGATACTGATTTAGTATTTGTGTTTTGTGATTTTCTTAGACATTATATTATATAAACTAAGACGGATCACATGTTGTACATGATGTGTCTGGCAAACACATGTTATTACGACTCATAATAACAACAGTAAGCAATATCTGTTGACTTCGATGCTTCATTTACAGTCAAATCAGTTTTTTTGAGTATTAAAAATGTATTTGGTAAATATCGTTGCTATACATAGAAAATAGAAAAGAATGTCCAGAATAGTAACTTCACAGGAGAGGCCAAAAATATCTTTACTTTCAATGTAAGTCAATGGAACCAGAATTTTTTCCAAGCTATTTTGGAGTATTTCTATTGGTCCATTCATCATGAAATTCTCACACAATGTAAACAGCTGCTTCGTTCAAAGGATGCAGAAAAATGGTTTTTTTTGGACACGTTTCTATATACACACACACACACACACACACACACACACTACATTACTCGTCTGTCTTCACTCGCATATAAACTTGAGTGACGTCCCGTTCTTAATCCATAGGGTTTAATATGATGTCGGCCCAACCTTTGCAGCTATAACAGCTTCAACTCTTCTATGAAGGTTCTCCACACGGTTTAGGAGAGTGTTTATGGGAATGTTTGACTGGAATGTTCTTCCAGAAGCTCATTAGTGAGGTCAGACTCTGATGTTGGATGAGAAGGTCTGGCTCACAGTCTCCACTCTAATTCATCCCAAAGGTGTTCTATCAGGTTGAGGTCAGGACTCTGTGCTGGCCAGTCGAGTTCTTCCACACCAAACTCGCTCCTCCATGTCTTTATGGAGCTGCTCTGTGCACTGGTGGGCAGTCATGTTGGAACAGGAAGGGGCCGTCCCCAAACTGTCCCCACAGAGTTGTGAGTGAACTTGTCAAAAATCTCTTGTTCTGCTGAAGCATTAAGAGTTCCTTTCACTGGAACTGAAGGTCCGAGCCCACCTCCTGAAAAACAACTCCACACCATAATCCCCCCTCCACCAAACTTTACACTCGGCACAATGCAGTCAGACAAGTACCAGTTTGGCAGTATACTGAATATAAATGTATGTATTAGGGCTGTGTAGTGGAAAGAACCTGGCGATACAATATGTATTGTAATACAGCGGTCACGATTCAATATATGGCAATTTTCTATATTCTATATATATAATCCTACTATATGAACAGGTTTGCTGATGCTTACAATAGCGTATATATATATATACACACACACACACATTAAATATTGTGATGTTTAGTGGTGCTGTATTGGCTCTGTGTTGCATTTAATGCTTGACCACTAGATGGCAGTGTTCACCATCAGTCTCTTCCACTCCAACGTAAACAAGTAGCATAAGGATGCTCTGTGAACATCAGTGTTACCAGACCTGTAAGATGATTCCTGCTCCCAGTCGTGCACACGGGTTTGAAAGCCTTTGTCCGCTAGTTTTCCGAGCCTGTTGGAGAGCACGGGTGGTAAATGGTGTTTCCGTGGCAGAGGCGAGTAAAAGCGGGAGCTTTCAGGTTAATGTTCTTGTCCACCCACAGCTCTGCTGCTCACTGACTGACTCACTCTGATTGTCTGATTCAGTCCAGTTCCTCACTCGGCGGTCAAACCACGGACACTGCGCCTGCTCCGGCTTCCTTTCATTTCATTGAATTACTCCGTGTTTATACAGTCGGTCAGAGTATAGGGAGGTGATATATTCTCTGTATCGTTATTTCATCCCGACGCTGACATGAATATAATTTTAATGTTCCGGCTGGTCTACCAGGCTCCAAACCATCACCCACTCACAGTCAGAATGCTGTCACAGTGGCTGATTTGACTCTTTATCTGTAATATCTGCGTAACTTTCTCTCCTCCGCAGCACAAACACTGACTATACACTACTATACCATAAGTCTGAGGCCCCTGAGCTGATAGTGTAAAAGTGTGTATCTGATCAATAAGTGTGTGTTCACCAGTAAGAACAGCAGATCTGATTAGAACAGATGTAAATAATCAGACATACAATACAAAGTAAGATGAATATGTTATTGTGAGAGAAGTAGATCAGATCTTGATCCAGTTTGAAGAACAAAGTTAGGTTCCAGATTTCTCCTGGACGCCCCAGACATTGTATGAATGTGTTCAGTTCCTTCAGCAGCAAATCTTGATTTATCTTAATGAAGTACTGAGCAGTCAAAGCAGGTATTAGATGAGAACTGATAATAATACTGGGTTGTTTAGGAGAAGCTTGGAAAGAGTTAAATAAACACACTGACGTATGGAAAAGCTCTACTTACTCTATTAATACTGATTAATATTTAATAATAAAGTGTAAAAGCACTACTTACTCTATTAATACTGATTAATATTTAATAATAAAGTGTAAAAGCTCTACTTACTCTATTAATACTGTTTAATATTTAATAATAAAGTGGAAAAGCTCTACTTACTCTATTAATACTGATTAATATTTAATAATAAAGTGTAAAAACACTACTTACTCTATTAATACTGATTAATATTTAATAATAAAGTGTAAAAGCACTACTTCCTCTATTAATACTGATTAATATTTAATTATAAAGTGTAAAAGCTCTACTTACTCTATTAATACTGATTAATATTTAATAATAAAGTGTAAAAGCTCTACTTACTCTATTAATACTGATTAATATTTAATTATAAAGTGTAAAAGCACTACTTACTCTATTAATACTGATTAATATTTAATAATAAAGTGTAAAAGCACTACTTACTCTATTAATACTGATTAATATTTAATAATAAAGTGTAAAAGCACTACTTACTATATTAATACTGATTAATATTTAATAATAAAGTGTAAAAGCACTACTTACTCTATTAATGCTGTTTAATATTTAATAATAAAGTGTAAAAGCTCTACTTACTCTATTAATACTGTTTAATATTTAATAATAAAGTGTAAAAGCTCTACTTACTCTATTAATACTGTTTAATATTTAATAATAAAGTGTAAAAGCACTATTTACTCTATTAATACTGATTAATATTTAATAATAAAGTGTAAAAGCACTACTTACTCTATTAATACTGTTTAATATTTAATAATAAGGTGTAAATGCTCTACTTTATTAATGCTGATTAATATTTAATAATAAAGTGTAAACGCTCTACTTACTCTATTAATACTGATTAATATTTAATAATAAAGTGTAAAAGCACTACTTACTATATTAATACTGATTAATATTTAATAATAAAGTGTAAAAGCACTACTTACTCTATTAATACCGTTTAATATTTAATAATAAAGTGTAAAAGCACTACTTACTATATTAATACTGATTAATATTTAATAATAAAGTGTAAAAGCACTACTTACTCTATTAATACCGTTTAATAGTTAATAATAAAGTGTAAAAGCACTACTTACTCTATTAATACTGTTTAATATTTAATAATAAAGTGTAAAATCACTACTTACTCTATTAATACCGTTTAATATTTAATAATAAAGTGTAAAAGCACTACTTACTCTATTAATACTGTTTAATATTTAATAATAAAGTGTAAAAGCTCTACTTACTCTATTAATACTGATTAATATTTAATTATGAAGTGTAAGAGCACTATTTACTCTATTAATACTGTTTAATATTTAATAATAAAGTGTAAAAGCTCTACTTACTCTATTAATGCTGTTTAATATTTAATTATGAAGTGTAAAAGCACTACTTACTCTATTAATACTGTTTAATATTTAATAATAAAGTGTAAAAGCTCTACTTACTCTATTAATGCTGTTTAATATTTAATTATGAAGTGTAAGAGCACTATTTACTCTATTAATACTGTTTAATATTTCAACAAATGTGGTTCAAACGTTATAAACACAGAAAACAGCTACAACAACCACATTCAACATGTTCAGTGAGCTGTCCCTGCTGCTGAACATGTTGATTAATGTGGTTGTTGTTGTAACTTTCTGTGTCAATAACATTTAAACCACAAGAGATATTGATATAAGATCGATTTCTGAGACAGTTCTGGTCTTCTTTGATCTGCTACATGATCACCTTCCCATTGGAAAAACTTCAGCAGAAGAGGTGCAGCTGTAATACATTATCTTATCAGTTACAGAGGATAGAACATCTACCACACCAGGGTCACCAGGAGGGCCCACAACATAATCAGGGACAGTACACACCCCCAGCACACACTCTTCACACGTTTACCTTCAGGCAGACGTTACAGGAGTGTGAAGTCCAGGACCACAAGACTGACAAACAGTTTCTACTCACAGGCCATCAGGCTTGTGAACACCTCACGCACTACCTCTCCAACCTCTCCTTTCTGAACTGGTTTTAACTGGTCTGATTTAAACTGCACCTTACACTCACTGTACTGTCAGAATACTGTTTACACTCACTGTACTGTCAGAATACTGTTTACACTCACTGTACTGTCAGAATACTGTTTACATTCACTACTCACACAAACATTATTGTTTACATTCGTTACTTGCAACTTGCACTTTATGGCTGCTGCTCTTCATACTTGCACATAAAAGCACACATAACTTTTATTTTTTTATTCTTTAACTTTAAAAATAATTTTATCTACTTCAACTTATATTGTTATACTTTGTATATTTTGTATATATATTTTTTATTTCTTTTATTTGTTATCTTATCTATTGGTGAATGGAGGAGCAGCAAAGTAAGAATTTCATTGTACAGTGTAACTGTCTGTTCTGCTGTACACACGACAATAAAACTCTTGAATCTTGAATCTTGAATCTTTGTAGCAGCCAGTGTAATGTCGTTAGAGTTTTCTTGAAAATTCTCGTCTCGTGAGATGAGTGTCTCGTCACACCTCTAGTATGTATGTATGTATGTGTGTGTGTATATATATATATTACACTAGAAATGGACCGATCAGAGTTTTTGAGGCCGATCACCTTTCAACGGGGCCACAGCAGGGCTACATGTAGTTATTAGTTATGAAACCTGGTCTAAACTGGTTTATTATCATTTTTAATGAGCTCATGGTAAACAGTATAGTATTTGTAACTAAATTAGAAGTTGGTCTATGTGGGAGTAAACCGCTTGATAAGCTCCAGAAGAGCCACATCTGAAAAGTATCTCTACTAGGAACAGCAGAGCGTAGATCCAGGTGGAACATTAAGCAGCAGAATGAACGTCTTCTACAGCCGAGAAGATCTGCTTGTCTAGAACTATAAGCTCAATCACTCTGGCTGTGGTTCTTTAGCTCTCTGGCTGTTTCTGCTGCTGTTCTGTTCAGACCGGTCAGATCTGGTCTGTACGGGTTTCTGAAATTAGGCTCATTTGTTTAACGGCATCAATCAGCTCTCAGGATCGGCTTAATTGGAGAAATATCGGCCAATCACCGGTCACATATTTTGATTAAAAATCGGCCAATACCGATATATAGTTGATCGATCTTTCCATCTCTTGTGTATATGTATGTATATATGTATGTATGTATGTATATATATATATATATATATATATATATATATATATAGCGTCGCTGTCCAATGAAAAACATATATCTTCATTTTTGTTGATTTTGAGTTGTCTACATCATTTGAACACTTAACATTTCGGGATGAATGGACCAATAGAAGTGCTTTGTTGACTTCCATTGAAAGTAAAGTATGTTTTTGCTCCCTCCTGTAAAGTTATACTTGGTTTTCATTAGACAGCAACTATACATTTATATAATGATAACATCCCAGAGTGACTGAAGCTACACAGTACTGCGTACAGTGTGTGTGACGTTGTGGGAATTTTGTTAGCTCCTTATCAATCAGACCCTGACTGCGAATCGACGGGGACCCCCTGAGATCCGGTTGAGATGTGTTGAATATTCATCACGTGTTTGGAAGCGAAGCTGCGGCGGCTGGTTCAGCCCGATACCAGCGCGGTGACGGAGTGGAGCTGGAAGTGAGTTCCCTGAGAAGCGGTCTGATTTCCCTGGAGGACACGGTGACGGATAGAGGAAGTGACACAGTGCAGGATGTGTTGTGTCGCGCCGGCGCTCGAGAGAAAGAGAGAGAGAGAGAGAGAGAGAAAGAAAGAGAGAGAGAGAGAGAGAGAGAAAGAAAGAGAGAGAGAGAGAGAGAGAGAAAGTAAGCGTGGGACTCGCGGTGAATCTCACAGGTGCTCCAGTAATTGGCTTTCATGTGCGGCCTGTAGGCTCGCTGACTCGTCCTGCTCTGAGAAACACTACTGCTGGTTTATTTGGGGGGTTTTGTTTGTTTGTTTTGGTTTCTTTGCACGCTCTCCGGTCTGGGTGTGTATACGTGTAGTGATGGTGTAACTCAGAGGTGTGCAGGGTCTGCTCGTGGTTAATTAACAGTGTTATTTCAGTGTTAATTAACAATTAACTCATAGAGCTCTAGTTAATTTTACTATATTAATATAAATAAATCAAATCTATTATCTATATAAATAGATTATTAATACGTTTAACATGATCCAATTAAAACAGACACTTCTGTTTTAGTCTAGCTGGGACATTCCTGCCTGGACGAGGAATCAAACCCTGCCTACAAATCATCACTGTCCAAAGAAAAACATCAATCTTAATTTTTTTTTGTTGATTTTCATTTTTCTTCATCATTTGAATGCGGCAGCTGATCTTTACACTGTGTGAGAATTTCATGATGAATGGACCAATAGAAATGCTCCAAAATCTCTTGGAAACAATTTTGGTTCCATTGACTTACATTGAAAGTAAAGACAGTTTTTGACCTCTGCTGTAAAGTTGCCACCTTGGAGATGATCCAATGGATGATTAGTAATGGAAAAGAAAGAAATAGATCTGATGGAGGAAGAAGCTGCAGGAGTATATCTGATGGAGGTTAGTGGTGGAGAAGAAGCTGAAGGATCTACTTGGTTATCTACTTGGTTTTCTTGCAGCCCTTAAAGTGTGTTAACTCCCTCATAAACATTTTCCTGGTTTCTATTCTTCCAAGACTGAAGGCCAGCACGTCTCCTGCAGAGCTCGTAGTGTGAAGGGTTCTACAGCAGGTCAGCGTGCTGGACAGCTGAAGCTCCTCTGTATGTGGACTATACGTTCTTTGTTGCTGAAGAGCTGTAAAAGCTGCGGGTGTTCTATTCAGAGGAACGCTCGAGGAACGAGGGCTTTTAGTGCTTGACAAATTGGCTCAGCGCTCTGTGGGCTTTTATGGCTGGCTGTGTTTACTGCGGTGACCTTTAGGGTTCCAGGAGACACAAAGGTCCAGACAGAGATCCTTTCACCCCAAGACTTCACCTCTGACCTCGCTCACACTGAGCCGAGAGCAGGATTAAATTAGCCACTGAATGGATTATCTGCATCTGGACCTGCTCTGAAGTAAGCCTCTGTTTTGTGAGGGTGGGGGTCTTTCTGTAGCCCACTCTGTTTAGTCTATTATTTATTTATTTATTTATTTATTTATTTATTTATTTATTTTACCAAAGAACCTAAACAAGCCTGTGTCGATGAGCAGATGTACTGTGTGCTGAGATTGTGGTAGAATTAAAAATTTAGAACACCCACATACACACTAGTGAGTACACACACACACTATTGAACACACACACACTAAGGAGCAGTGAAACACATACACACTAGTGAACGCACACATTAGGTGGCAGTGAAACACCCACATACTCACTAGTGAATGCACACACTAAGGAGCAGTGAAACACCCACATACACACTAGTGAGTACACACACACACACTATTGAACACACACACACTAGGGAGCAGTGAAACACCCACATACACACTAGTGAATGCACACACTAAGGAGCAGTGAAACACCCACATACACACTAGTGAGTACACACACACACACTATTGAACATACACACACTAGGGGCAGTGAAACACCCACATACTCACTAGTGAACGCACACACTAGGGGCAGTGAAACACCCACATACACACTAGTGAACGCACACACTAGGGAGCAGTGAAACACCCACATACACACTAGTGAGTACACACACACACTATTGAACACACACACACTAAGGAGCAGTGAAACACATACACACTAGTGAACGCACACATTAGGTGGCAGTGAAACACCCACATACTCACTAGTGAACGCACACACTAGGTGGCAGTGAAACACCCACATACTCACTAGTGAACACACACACTAGGGGCAGTGAAACACTCACATACACACTATTGAACACACACACTAAGGAGCAGTGAAACACCCACATACTCACTAGTGAACACGCACTCTAGGGGCAGTGAAACACCCACATACTCACTAGTGAACACACACACTAAGGAGCAGTGAAACACCCACATACTCACTAGTGAACACACACACTAGGTGGCAGTGAAACACCCACATATAGTATAGTGTAGTGTGCTATACCACTGTAACACTACCTTCACCTACCTGTGTACAGGTAAACTGTAACACTACCTTCACCTACCTGTGTACAGGTAAACTGTAACACTACCTTCTCCTACCTGTGTACAGGTAAACTGTAACTCTACCTTCACCTACCTGTGTACAGGTAAACTGTAACTTTACCTTCTCCTACCTGTGTACAGGTAAACTATAACACTACCTTCACCTACCTGTGTACAGGTAACCTGTAACAGCACCTTTACCTACCTGTGTACAGGTAACCTGTAACACTACCTTCTCCTACCTGTGTACAGGTAAACTATAACACTACCTTCACCTACCTGTGTACAGGTAACCTGTAACAGCACCTTTACCTACCTGTGTACAGGTAACCTGTAACACTACCTTCTCCTACCTGTGTACAGGTAACCTGTAACAGCACCTTTACCTACCTGTGTACAGGTAACCTGTAACACTACCTTCTCCTACCTGTGTACAGGTAAACTATAACACTACCTTCACCTACCTGTGTACAGGTAACCTGTAACACCACCTTCACCTACCTGTGTACAGGTAAACTGTAACACCGCCTTCACCTACCTGTGTACAGGTAAACTGTAACACTACCTTCACCTACCTGTGTACAGGTAAACTGTAACTCTACCTTCACCTACCTGTGTACAGGTAAACTGTAACACCGCCTTCACCTACCTGTGTACAGGTAAACTGTAACACTACCTTCACCTACCTGTGTACAGGTAAACTGTAAGTGTACCTTCACCTACCTGTGTACAGGTAACCTGTAACACTACCTTCTCCTACCTGTGTACAGGTAAACTATAACACTACCTTCACCTACCTGTGTACAGGTAACCTGTAACACCACCTTCACCTACCTGTGTACAGGTAAACTGTAACACCACCTTCACCTACCTGTGTACAGGTAAACTGTAACACCGCCTTCACCTACCTGTGTACAGGTAAACTGTAACACTACCTTCACCTACCTGTGTACAGGTAAACTGTAACTCTACCTTCACCTACCTGTGTACAGGTAAACTGTAACACCGCCTTCACCTACCTGTGTACAGGTAAACTGTAACACTACCTTCACCTACCTGTGTACAGGTAAACTGTAAGTGTACCTTCACCTACCTGTGTACAGGTAACCTGTAACACTACCTTCTCCTACCTGTGTACAGGTAAACTATAACACTACCTTCACCTACCTGTGTACAGGTAACCTGTAACACCACCTTCACCTACCTGTGTACAGGTAAACTGTAACACTACCTTCACCTACCTGTGTACAGGTAAACTGTAACTCTACCTTCACCTACCTGTGTACAGGTAACCTGTAACACTACCTTCACCTACCTGTGTACAGGTAACCTGTAACACTACCTTATCCTACCTGGGACTGTTGAAGAACAGGGTATATACAGAGGAACAGATGAACTACAGTGTTTGAGTGTAGAACTACAGAGCGGTCAGTGGAGCTGCTGAGTGGACAATGAGAGTCGATCGAGAAGAAGGTGTACGTAATGAAGTCCCTCCATCCTAAACCGAGGCAGGAGCTCGTGGGTCAGCGTCCAGCAGCAGTGCGAGAGAGAAGGGGGTGATGAGTGTCTCGCTGTAGGCGAACTCGGAGGAGAAAGAAAGTGGAGTCATCACAGAGTCCAGATAACAAGCGGGCTTCAGCCTGTCTGCCCGCCAGCTGGACACCACACCTCTCCTCTCAGGACGATCTGAAGAATCGAAGCAGCGCTGACCAGAATAGAATTGAACAGGTATGTTCACACGTGCTCCGTATCTCCTGACCCTCCTTTATCTCCGAGAGCCTGTTTCTCATGTTATTAGTCATGTCTGCTCTGCTGAGAAACGACTCCACGTCTCTGGGAGAGACGACTGGGAGAAGATCCGGGTCTGATGTATTGAGTCCCGTGAAAGTTCCGCCGGCGCGTTGCACTGATTGCACCAAAACATCATATGCATGCAAATTCAGACAGTTTAATCAGATTCCACAGTTTGTGTCCACTTTTGGTGATTAGTGTTGCACCGATACTGATACTGTATCGGTATCGGCACCGATACCGGCACTTACACACTGTATCTGTATCGGCAATAGAGAGCGCCGCCACCATGAAGCTTATTGACGCACATGCGCACCACTAATTGCTGATTGACTGACGCCAGCTGCATGTCCTCTGTGTGGGAGTATTTCTCGGTTGAGATGAAATTTTTAACACCATCATTTTGAAGGCTGGCACGACCAGCAAAGACTTCAATACATCAAATTTAATTAAGCATTTAAAGCAAAACTACGTCAAAGAACACCGCGGCAACACTGTGAATATCAGGATTTATAGTCAGATATCAAGCATTTAAGTTAGAGTTGGTATCGGTACTCAGTATCGGCAGATACCTTCAAACCTGGTATCGGTGAGGGCAACGTGGTATCGCTGCATCCCTATTGGTGATGTAATCATGACAAGAGACCTACTTTCAAGATTCAAGAGTTTTATTGTCGTGTGTACAGCAGAACAGACAGATGCACTGTACAATGAAATTCTTACTTTGCTGCTCCTCCATTCACCAATAGATAAAGATAACAAATAAAAGAAATAAAAAATATATACAAAATATACAAAGTATAATAGTATAAGTTGAAGTAAATAAAAGTATTTTTAAAGTTAAAGAATAAAAAATAAAAGTTATGTGTGCTTTTATGTGCAAGTATGAAGAGCAGCAGCCATAAAGTGCAAGTTGCAAGTAACAGATGTAAACAATAGTGTTTTGTGCGAGTAGTGAATGTAAACAGTATCAGAACTGAGAGTCCAATAATAGACCGTCTCTGTGTTTGTGGAGGGATGTGAGGTGTTTTGTTCAGTGTGGCTGTGTCTCAAATCCTACATAGGCAGCATTTTACTTCATAGTATGCGCTCCCGACATGTAGACTGTCCCAATTCTTACATACCTTAAACATGCTTCTACTGAGGAACCTTATTTAGACCTGATTTTAAGAAAGCATCAAACGCTTCCTCAGCCACTAAAACAATCCCATGATGCAGTGCAGGCTAATCTAGGAGCAGTGAAGTGGTTTTAAAATGTGATTATTTTGATTCTCTGGAGTTTTAATGTGTTTCTGGTCATATAATCACACAAAACAGTATTTTATTATCAACTCTGTAACGAGTCCTTCACCATTTACACTTTATACTCCAGACTGGATTTTTAAGCCTCGAGTTATTGTTTTGGATGCTGGCCGGTATCTTAGCAACCAGCTAAACCACCGGTGTCGTGCTGCAGTGGGCGGGAACAAGCCGTGGCGCAGGCTCTCTCTAACTAGAGCGTCTCAGTAATCTGTTTACACACTCACTACCTAGACAGCCTACTTACACACTCACTACCTAGACAGCCTACTTACACACTCACTACCTAGACAGTCTACTTACACACTCACTACCTAGACAGCCTACTTACACACTCACTACCTAGACAGCCTACTTACACACTCACTAACTAGACAGTCTACTTACACACTCACTACCTAGTCAGCCTACTTACACACTCACTACCTAGACAGCCTACTTACACATTCACTACCTAGACAGTCTACTTACACACTCACTACCTAGACAGCCTACTTACACACTCACTACATAGACAGCCTACTTACACACTCACTACCTAGACAGCCTACTTACACACTCACTACCTAGACAGCCTACTTAGACACTCACTACCTAGACAGCCTACTTACACACTCACTACCTAGACAGTCTACTTACACACTCACTACCTAGACAGTCTACTTACACACTCACTACATAGACAGCCTACTTACACACTCACTACCTAGACAGTCTACTTACACACTCACTACCTAGACAGCCTACTTACACACTCACTACCTAGACAGCCTACTTACACACTCACTACCTAGACAGCCTACTTACACACTCACTACATAGACAGCCTACTTACACACTCACTACCTAGACAGCCTACTTACACACTCACTACCTAGACAGCCTACTTACACACTCACTACCTAGACAGCCTACTTACACACTCACTACATAGACAGCCTACTTACACACTCACTACCTAGACAGCCTACTTACACACTCACTACCTAGACAGCCTACTTACACACTCACTACCTAGACAGCCTACTTACACACTCACTACCTAGACAGCCTACTTACACACTCACTACATAGACAGCCTACTTACACACTCACTACCTAGACAGTCTACTTACACACTCACTACCTAGACAGCCTACTTACACACTCACTACATAGACAGCCTACTTACACACTCACTACCTAGACAGCCTACTTACACACTCACTACCTAGACAGTCTACTTACACACTCACTACCCAAACAGCCTACTTACACACTCACTACATAGACAGCCTACTTACACACTCACTACCTAGACAGCCTACTTACACACTCACTACCTAGACAGCCTACTTACACACTCACTACCTAGACAGCCTACTTACACACTCACTACCTAGACAGCCTACTTACACACTCACTACATAGACAGCCTACTTACACACTCACTACCTAAACAGCCTACTTACACACTCACTACATAGACAGCCTACTTAGACACTCACTACCTAGACAGCCTACTTACACACTCACTACCTAGACAGTCTACTTACACACTCACTACCTAGACAGCCTACTTACACACTCACTACCTAGACAGCCTACTTACACACTCACTACCTAAACAGCCTACTTACACACTCACTACATAGACAGCCTACTTACACACTCACTACCTAGACAGCCTACTTACACACTCACTACCTAGACAGCCTACTTACACACTCACTACATAGACAGCCTACTTACACACTCACTACCTAGACAGCCTACTTACACACTCACTACCTAGACAGCCTACTTACACACTCACTACCTAAACAGTCTACTTACACAATCACTAACCCTAACCCTAAACAGCCTACTTACACACTCACTACCTAGACAGCCTACTTACACACTCACTACATAGACAGCCTACTTACACACTCACTACCTAGACAGTCTACTTACACAATCACTAACCCTAACCCTAAACAGCCTACTTACACACTCACTACCTAGACAGCCTACTTACACACTCACTACCTAGACAGCCTACTTACACACTCACTACCTAGACAGCCTACTTAGACACTCAGTAGGGATTGAGACAGACCCTTTAGCAGTTTCAGGTGTAGGAATGTAGGAATATGGATGATCTGGACTCCTCCGGGTATTTTAATGTTTCACCAGCTGAAGACAGAAGACAGACTGACACTAATAACCCTTATTGATGGATCACGTGTGGAAATATACCAGAGAAATACTACCAGCTACATACTGACGGTGAACTGAGCTGCATGTCTGGGTCAGTATTCAGTATCTATCAGTGTTTAATGTCTGTTAATGTAAATCACTAGAACTACTGCAGCTACTGATTACTAGGAGTATATAAACATCTTGTTTACACTCACTACACACTGTAAACACAATATAGGATTAATACAGTTATGAGTTAGCTGTTAGCTGTTAGTTATATGACTAATACAGTTAGCTATGGTTAATAAAGTTATGAGTTAGCTGTAGGGCTAATACTGTTTGCTGTATGGCTAATACTACTTGCTGGCTAAAACAGTGAGCTGTTAGTTGTAGGGCTGATACAGTGAGCTGTTAGTTGTAGAGCTGATACAGTGAGCTGTTAGTTGTAGAGCTGATACAGTGAGCTGTTAGTTGTAGAGCTGATACAGTGAGCTGTTAGTTGTAGAGCTGATATAGTGAGCTGTTAGTTGTAGGGCTGATACAGTGACCTGTTAGTTGTAGAGCTGATACAGTGAGCTGTTAGTTGTAGGGCTGATACAGTGAGCTGTTAGTTGTAGAGCTGATACAGTGAGCTGTTAGTTGTAGGGCTGATACAGTGAGCTGTTAGTTGTAGAGCTGATACAGTGAGCTGTTAGTTGTAGAGCTGATACAGTGAGCTGTTAGTTGTAGGGCTGATACAGTGAGCTGTTAGTTGTAGAGCTGATACAGTGAGCTGTTAGTTGTAGAGCTGATACAGTGAGCTGTTAGCTGTAGAGCTGATAAAGTGAGCTGTTAGTTGTAGAGCTGATACAGTGAGCTGTTAGTTGTAGAGCTGATACAGTGAGCTGTTAGTTGTAGGGCTGATACAGTGAGCTGTTAGTTGTAGAGCTGATACAGTGAGCTGTTAGTTGTAGAGCTGATACAGTGAGCTGTTAGTTGTAGAGCTGATACAGTGAGCTGTTAGTTGTAGGGCTGATACAGTGAGCTGTTAGTTGTAGGGCTGATACAGTGAGCTGTTAGTTGTAGAGCTGATACAGTGAGCTGTTAGTTGTAGAGCTGATACAGTGAGCTGTTAGTTGTAGAGCTGATACAGTGAGCTGTTAGCTGTAGAGCTGATACAGTGAGCTGTTAGTTGTAGAGCTGATACAGTGAGCTGTTAGTTGTAGAGCTGATACAGTGAGCTGTTAGTTGTAGAGCTGATACAGTGAGCTGTTAGTTGTAGGGCTGATACAGTGAGCTGTTAGTTGTAGGGCTGATACAGTGAGCTGTTAGTTGTAGAGCTGATACAGTGAGCTGTTAGTTGTAGAGCTGATACAGTGAGCTGTTAGTTGTAGAGCTGATACAGTGAGCTGTTAGTTGTAGAGCTGATACAGTGAGCTGTTAGTTGTAGAGCTGATACAGTGAGCTGTTAGCTGTAGAGCTGATACAGTGAGCTGTTAGTTGTAGAGCTGATACAGTGAGCTGTTAGTTGTAGAGCTGATACAGTGAGCTGTTAGTTGTAGAACTGATACAGTGAGCTGTTAGTTGTAGAGCTGATACAGTGAGCTGTTAGTTGTAGAGCTGATACAGTGAGCTGTTAGTTGTAGAGCTGATACAGTGAGCTGTTAGTTGTAGGGCTGATACAGTGAGCTGTTAGTTGTAGAGTTGATACAGTGAGCTGTTAGTTGTAGAGCTGATACAGTGAGCTGTTAGTTGTAGGGCTGATACAGTGAGCTGTTAGTTGTAGAGTTGATACAGTGAGCTGTTAGTTGTAGAGCTGATACAGTGAGCTGTTCGTTGTAGGGCTGATACAGTGAGCTGTTAGTTGTAGAGCTGATACAGTGAGCTGTTAGTTGTAGGGCTGATACAGTGAGCTGTTAGCTGTAGGGCAGAAACAGTGAGCTGTTAGTTGTAGAGCTGATACAGTGAGCTGTTAGTTGTAGAGCTGATACAGTGAGCTGTTAGCTGTAGAGCTGATACAGTGAGCTGTTAGTTGTAGGGCTGATACAGTGAGCTGTTAGTTGTAGAGCTGATACAGTGAGCTGTTAGCTGTAGGGCTGATACAGTGAGCTGTTAGTTGTAGAGCTGATACAGTGAGCTGTTAGTTGTAGAGCTGATACAGTGAGCTGTTAGTTGTAGAGCTGATACAGTGAGCTGTTAGCTGTAGCGCTGATACAGTGAGCTGTTAGTTGTAGAGCTGATACAGTGAGCTGTTCGTTGTAGAGCTGATACAGTGAGCTGTTCGTTGTAGAGCTGATACAGTGAGCTGTTCGTTGTAGGGCTGATACAGTGAGCTGTTAGTTGTAGAGCTGATACAGTGAGCTGTTAGTTGTAGGGCTGATACAGTGAGCTGTTAGCTGTAGGGCAGAAACAGTGAGCTGTTAGTTGTAGAGCTGATACAGTGAGCTGCTAGTTGTAGAGCTGATACAGTGAGCTGTTAGTTGTAGGGCTGATACAGTGAGCTGTTAGTTGTAGAGCTGATACAGTGAGCTGTTAGTTGTAGAGCTGATACAGTGAGCTGTTCGTTGTAGGGCTGATACAGTGACCTGTTAGTTGTAGAGCTGATACAGTGAGCTGTTAGTTGTAGAGCTGATACAGTGAGCTGTTAGCTGTAGGGCAGAAACAGTGAGCTGTTAGTTGTAGAGCTGATACAGTGAGCTGTTAGTTGTAGAGCTGATACAGTGAGCTGTTAGTTGTTGAGCTGATACAGTGAGCTGTTAGTTGTAGAGCTGATACAGTGAGCTGCTAGTTGTAGAGCTGATACAGTGAGCTGTTAGTTGTAGGGCTGATACAGTGAGCTGTTAGCTGTAGGGCAGAAACAGTGAGCTGTTAGTTGTAGAGCTGATACAGTGAGCTGTTAGTTGTAGAGCTGATACAGTGAGCTGCTAGTTGTAGAGCTGATACAGTGAGCTGTTAGTTGTAGGGCTGATACAGTGAGCTGTTAGTTGTAGAGCTGATACAGTGAGCTGTTAGTTGTAGAGCTGATACAGTGAGCTGTTAGTTGTAGGGCTGATACAGTGACCTGTTAGTTGTAGAGCTGATACAGTGAGCTGTTAGTTGTAGAGCTGATACAGTGAGCTGTTAGCTGTAGGGCAGAAACAGTGAGCTGTTAGTTGTAGAGCTGATACAGTGAGCTGTTAGTTGTAGGGCTGATACAGTGAGCTGTTAGCTGTAGGGCTGATACAGTGAGCTGTTAGTTGTAGAGCTGATACAGTGAGCTGTTAGTTGTAGAGCTGATACAGTGAGCTGTTAGTTGTAGAGCTGATACAGTGAGCTGTTAGCTGTAGAGCTGATACAGTGAGCTGTTAGCTGTAGAGCTGATACAGTGAGCTGTTAGCTGTAGAGCTGATACAGTGAGCTGTTAGCTGTAGAGCTGATACAGTGAGCTGTTAGTTGTAGAGCTGATACAGTGAGCTGTTAGTTGTAGAGTTGATACAGTGAGCTGTTAGTTGTAGAGCTGATACAGTGAGCTGTTAGTTGTAGAGCTGATACAGTGAGCTGTTAGTTGTAGAGCTGATACAGTGAGCCGTTAGCTGTAGAGCTGATACAGTGAGCCGTTAGTTGTAGAGCTGATACAGTGAGCCGTTAGTTATAGAGCTGATACAGTGAGCTGTTAGTTGTAGAGCTGATACAGTGAGCTGTTAGTTGTAGAGCTGATACAGTGAGCTGTTAGTTGTAGAGCTGATACAGTGAGCTGTTAGTTGTAGAGCTGATACAGTGAGCTGCTAGTTGTAGAGCTGATACAGTGAGCTGTTAGTTGTAGGGCTGATACAGTGAGCTGTTAGTTGTAGAGCTGATACAGTGAGCTGTTAGTTGTAGAGCTGATACAGTGAGCTGTTCGTTGTAGGGCTGATACAGTGAGCTGTTAGTTGTAGGGCTGATACAGTGACCTGTTAGTTGTAGAGCTGATACAGTGAGCTGTTAGTTGTAGAGCTGATACAGTGAGCTGTTAGCTGTAGGGCAGAAACAGTGAGCTGTTAGTTGTAGGGCTGATATAGTGAGCTGTTAGTTGTAGGGCTGATACAGTGAGCTGTTAGTTGTAGAGCTGATACAGTGAGCTGTTAGTTGTAGAGCTGATACAGTGAGCTGTTAGTTGTAGAGCTGATACAGTGAGCTGTTAGTTGTAGAGCTGATACAGTGAGCTGTTAGTTGTAGAGCTGATACAGTGAGCTGTTAGTTGTAGAGCTGATACAGTGAGCTGTTAGTTGTAGAGCTGATACAGTGAGCTGTTAGTTGTAGAGCTGATACAGTGAGCTGTTAGTTGTAGGGCTGATACAGTGAGCTGTTAGCTGTAGGGCTGATACAGTGAGCTGTTAGTTGTAGAGCTGATACAGTGAGCTGTTAGTTGTAGAGCTGATACAGTGAGCTGTTAGCTGTAGAGCTGATACAGTGAGCTGTTAGCTGTAGAGCTGATACAGTGAGCTGTTAGCTGTAGAGCTGATACAGTGAGCTGTTAGCTGTAGAGCTGATACAGTGAGCTGTTAGTTGTAGAGCTGATACAGTGAGCTGTTAGTTGTAGAGTTGATACAGTGAGCTGTTAGCTGTAGAGCTGATACAGTGAGCCGTTAGTTGTAGAGCTGATACAGTGAGCCGGTAGTTATAGAGCTGATACAGTGAGCTGTTAGTTGTAGAGCTGATACAGTGAGCTGTTCGTTGTAGGGCTGATACAGTGAGCTGTTAGTTGTAGAGCTGATACAGTGAGCTGTTAGTTGTAGGGCTGGTACAGTGAGCTGTTAGTTGTAGAGCTGATACAGTGAGCTGTTAGTTGTAGAGCTGATACAGTGAGCTGTTAGTTGTAGAGCTGATACAGTGAGTTGTTAGTTGTAGAGCTGATACAGTGAGCTGTTAGTTGTAGAGCTGATACAGTGAGCTGTTAGCTGTAGGGCTGATACAGTGAGCTGTTAGTTGTAGAGTTGATACAGTGAGCTGTTAGTTGTAGGGCTGATACAGTGAGCTGTTAGTTGTAGAGCTGATACAGTGAGCTGCTAGTTGTAGAGCTGATACAGTGAGCTGTTAGTTGTAGGGCTGATACAGTGAGCTGTTAGTTGTAGAGCTGATACAGTGAGCTGCTAGTTGTAGAGCTGATACAGTGAGCTGTTAGTTGTAGGGCTGATACAGTGAGCTGTTAGTTGTAGAGCTGATACAGTGAGCTGTTAGTTGTAGGGCAGAAACAGTGAGCTGTTAGTTGTAGGGCTGATACAGTGAGCTGTTAGTTGTAGGGCTGATACAGTGAGCTGTTAGTTGTAGAGCTGATACAGTGAGCTGTTAGTTGTAGGGCAGAAACAGTGAGCTGTTAGCTGTAGCGCTGATACAGTGAGCTGTTAGTTGTAGGGCTGATACAGTGAGCTGTTAGTTGTAGAGCTGATACAGTGAGCTGTTAGTTGTAGAGCTGATACAGTGAGCTGTTAGTTGTAGCGCTGATACAGTGAGCTGTTAGTTGTAGAGCTGATACAGTGAGCTGTTAGTTGTAGAGCTGATACAGTGAGCTGTTAGTTGTAGGGCTGATACAGTGAGCTGTTAGTTGTAGAGCTGATACAGTGAGCTGTTAGTTGTAGAGCTGATACAGTGAGCTGTTAGTTGTAGAGCTGATACAGTGAGCTGTTAGTTGTAGGGCTGATACAGTGAGCTGTTAGCTGTAGGGCTGATACAGTGAGCTGTTAGTTGTAGAGCTGATACAGTGAGCTGTTAGTTGTAGAGCTGATACAGTGAGCTGTTAGTTGTAGAGCTGATACAGTGAGCTGTTAGCTGTAGAGCTGATACAGTGAGCTGTTAGTTGTAGAGCTGATACAGTGAGCTGTTAGCTGTAGAGCTGATACAGTGAGCTGTTAGCTGTAGAGCTGATACAGTGAGCTGTTAGTTGTAGGGCTGATACAGTGAGCTGTTAGTTGTAGAGCTGATACAGTGAGCTGTTAGTTGTAGGGCTGATACAGTGAGCTGTTAGTTATAGAGCTGATACAGTGAGCTGTTAGTTGTAGAGCTGATACAGTGAGCTGTTAGCTGTAGAGCTGATACAGTGAGCTGTTAGCTGTAGAGCTGATACAGTGAGCTGTTAGTTGTAGGGCTGATACAGTGAGCTGTTAGTTGTAGAGTTGATACAGTGAGCTGTTAGCTGTAGAGCTGATACAGTGAGCCGTTAGTTGTAGAGCTGATACAGTGAGCCGTTAGTTATAGAGCTGATACAGTGAGCTGTTAGTTGTAGAGCTGATACAGTGAGCTGTTCGTTGTAGGGCTGATACAGTGAGCCGTTAGTTGTAGAGCTGATACAGTGAGCTGTTAGTTGTAGGGCTGGTACAGTGAGCTGTTAGTTGTAGGGCTGATACAGTGAGCTGTTAGTTGTAGAGCTGATACAGTGAGCTGTTAGCTGTAGGGCTGATACAGTGAGCTGTTAGTTGTAGAGTTGATACAGTGAGCTGTTAGTTGTAGGGCTGATACAGTGAGCTGTTAGTTGTAGGGCTGATACAGTGAGCTGTTAGTTGTAGAGCTGATACAGTGAGCTGTTAGTTGTAGGGCTGATACAGTGAGCTGTTAGTTGTAGGGCTGATACAGTGAGCTGTTAGTTGTAGGGCTGATACAGTGAGCTGTTAGTTGTAGGGCTGATACAGTGAGCTGTTAGTTGTAGAGCTGATACAGTGAGCTGTTAGTTGTAGGGCTGATACAGTGAGCTGTTAGTTGTAGGGCTGATACAGTGAGCTGTTAGTTGTAGAGCTGATACAGTGAGCTGTTAGTTGTAGAGCTGATACAGTGAGCTGTTAGTTGTAGAGCTGATACAGTGAGCTGTTAGTTGTAGAGCTGATACAGTGAGCTGTTAGTTGTAGGGCTGATACAGTGAGCTGTTAGTTGTAGGGCTGATACAGTGAGCTGTTAGTTGTAGAGCTGATACAGTGAGCTGTTAGCTGTAGAGCTGATACAGTGAGCTGTTAGCTGTAGAGCTGATACAGTGAGCTGTTAGTTGTAGGGCTGATACAGTGAGCTGTTAGTTGTAGGGCTGATACAGTGAGCTGTTAGTTGTAGGGCTGATACAGTGAGCTGTTAGTTGTAGGGCTGATACAGTGAGCTGTTAGTTGTAGAGCTGATACAGTGAGCTGTTAGTTGTAGGGCTGATACAGTGAGCTGTTAGTTGTAGAGCTGATACAGTGAGCTGTTAGTTGTAGGGCTGATACAGTGAGCTGTTAGTTGTAGAGCTGATACAGTGAGCTGTTAGTTGTAGAGCTGATACAGAGAGCTGTTAGTTGTAGAGCTGATACAGTGAGCTGTTAGTTGTAGAGCTGATACAGTGAGCTGTTAGCTGTAGAGCTGATACAGTGAGCTGTTAGTTGTAGAGCTGATACAGTGAGCTGTTAGTTGTAGAGCTGATACAGTGAGCTGTTAGTTGTAGAGCTGATACAGTGAGCTGTTAGTTGTAGGGCTGATACAGTGAGCTGTTAGTTGTAGGGCTGATACAGTGAGCTGTTAGTTGTAGGGCTGATACAGTGAGCTGTTAGTTGTAGAGCTGATACAGTGAGCTGTTAGTTGTAGAGCTGATACAGTGAGCTGTTAGTTGTAGAGCTGATACAGTGAGCTGTTAGTTGTAGGGCTGATACAGTGAGCTGTTAGTTGTAGAGCTGGTACAGTGAGCTGTTAGTTGTAGAGCTGATACAGTGAGCTGTTAGTTGTAGAGCTGATACAGTGAGCTGTTAGTTGTAGAGCTGATACAGTGAGCTGTTAGTTGTAGAGCTGATACAGTGAGCTGTTAGTTGTAGAGCTGATACAGTGAGCTGTTAGCTGTAGAGCTGATACAGTGAGCTGTTAGTTGTAGAGCTGATACAGTGAGCTGTTAGTTGTAGAGCTGATACAGTGAGCTGTTAGTTGTAGGGCTGATACAGTGAACTGTTAGTTGTAGAGCTGATACAGTGAGCTGTTAGCTGTAGGGCTGATACAGTGAGCTGTTAGCTGTAGAGCTGATACAGTGAGCTGTTAGTTGTAGAGCTGATACAGTGAGCTGTTAGTTGTAGAGCTGATACAGTGAGCTGTTAGCTGTAGAGCTGATACAGTGAGCTGTTAGTTGTAGAGCTGATACAGTGAGCTGTTAGTTGTAGAGCTGATACAGTGAGCTGTTAGTTGTAGAGCTGATACAGTGAGCTGTTAGCTGTAGGGCTGATACAGTGAGCTGTTAGTTGTAGAGCTGATACAGTGAGCTGTTAGTTGTAGAGCTGATACAGTGAGCTGTTAGTTGTAGAGCTGATACAGTGAGCTGTTAGCTGTAGAGCTGATACAGTGAGCTGTTAGTTGTAGAGCTGATACAGTGAGCTGTTAGTTGTAGAGCTGATACAGTGAGCTGTTAGTTGTAGAGCTGATACAGTGAGCTGTTAGTTGTAGGGCTGATACAGTGAGCTGTTAGTTGTAGAGCTGATACAGTGAGCTGTTAGTTGTAGGGCTGATACAGTGAGCTGTTAGTTGTAGGGCTGATACAGTGACCTGTTAGTTGTAGGGCTGATACAGTGAGCTGTTAGTTGTAGAGCTGATACAGTGAGCTGTTAGTTGTAGGGCTGATACAGTGACCTGTTAGTTGTAGGGCTGATACAGTGAGCTGTTAGTTGTAGAGCTGATACAGTGAGCTGTTAGTTGTAGAGCTGATACAGTGAGCTGTTAGTTGTAGGGCTGATACAGTGAGCTGTTAGTTGTAGAGCTGATACAGTGAGCTGTTAGTTGTAGAGCTGATACAGTGAGCTGTTAGTTGTAGGGCTGATACAGTGAGCTGTTAGTTGTAGAGCTGATACAGTGAGCTGTTAGTTGTAGGGCTGATACAGTGAGCTGTTAGTTGTAGAGCTGATACAGTGAGCTGTTAGCTGTAGGGCTGATACAGTTAGTTAGCTGTAAGGCTAACACAACGTACCTTGTATGTGTCACACATGAGAATATTTTCTAGCTCTATTGTTTATATCATGTTTATACCACAGGCTTGCAGCTGCTCTACTGTTTAAGACAAACACAAACACACGATGGTTTTCCATAAAAATGAAGGTAAATCAGTTTTCTATTCCTGTTCCGACGTCTGACGTCCGTGGATCTTGCTGTTTAACTCCACTTCGCTTCTGCTGTTTTTCTGCCACACCTGTCAGCGACGTGATGATGAGGTCCACTCTGAAGTGGTCTGCTGGTGCTCAAGCTCAGAGATAAGCTGCTTTATGAGAAGTATGAGAGGTAGGAAGCCTGGGTGCGGGGATCTCAGAGTGGGAATTCTGGGCCATACCGCATGTAAACAGTCAGTAAAGTAGCATTTATGTCTTTATGTTTGAACACCAGTCACGTCCTGACTGATTGAGGATATTTGGGTTAATAGGGAGATGTTGTGCTCTAGGCTGTGGGTTTGTGGGTTTGAGTGTGTCGTGTTATAAAGCTTTCCACTTCAACTTGAATAACTCTCTTGTAATGACTGTAGAGTTGGCATTGTCGCACGGCAAGTCCGACTGCCAAGTTTGGCCGTAACTCTTCTTCAGCGACTGGCTGGAGGCACAGTAACCCGCTCTGGGCTGTGGAGAAGAAAGCCCCTCTGGAAGCTCATCATAAAAGCACACAGTAAGTGGTGCGTGTACGTGTGTTAGGGCTGTTAAAGAAGCTTAATGGTCGCCTCTTGAACGTGGAGAGCGGGAGCTGAAGGATGCCTTTGTCTGCCGGTGGCATTCCGTCTCTCCCTCCGCTCCTATCTCTGCTTCACCAGGCTGGCATTCGGAGTGGGTGTCGGAGCTGACAGCTGAACCGCTGAGCGAGACGAGGTCTCGGCGCTCCGAGGAAGGCTTTTTGAGATTAACCGAAATAATACATGACATCAGCAACGTATGGACGAGCAGAAAGGAGAGCTTTCAGAGGGACCGACGTGACATTTGACACCTCCGAGCGCTGAAGTTTTATGTACATAAAGGATCGTTTGAGCGGGCGCGGTGGGATTTCGGCGGCGTTATAAAGAGAGCATTCATGATGAGTTCAGAAGTGATTCAGTCGCTTTGACCTATGAATAAAGCCGCAGACCAGCAGAGCGTATGCCGTCAGCATTTGCCTTGCAAATCAGCGATTTGTTGCTTAGAACAAGCCAACAGTTTAGGGATGTCACGAAAGTGGGGCCTGGATTTGTTCTGGAAAGATCCTGAGCTGCAGTGATTCTTCTCCAGTATATAAAACATAAAACAATCAACTAGCCAAAGCTAGCCACGCTTCTGTAGTTCAGCTGACACGAACATATGAGCTCTATAATCTACAACTCAGCAGCATTTAAACTACACGCCTGTAGAGACTCGCTTATGCAGCGTTTGTACTCCAGCAGTCAGTGTAATTATGAGCTCCTGCTGGTGTGAGTTCACGCCTGTTTCCTCCTTTTCAGCAATCAATACAAAATCTACTGTGAGCTGTTCAGTTTAGCCTCGGCTGACCTGCTAAATATATGTATCACTATTTTAGCAGATAATATCACTTATTTTAAGAAATTTTCATACACTAGTGTATGTGTGTGTCTGTGTGTATGCGGGTGTTTCACTGCCACCAGGTGTGTGTTCACTAATGTGTGTGTTTTACTGCCCCCTAGTGTGCGTGTTCACTAATGTGTGTGTGTGTGTGTGTGTGTGTGTATGGGTGTTTTACTGCCCCCTAGTGTGCGTGTTCACTAATGTGTGTGTGTGTGTGTGTGTGTGTGTATGGGTGTTTTACTGCCCCCTAGTGTGTGTGTTCACTAGTGTGTGTGTATGTGGGTGTTTCACTGCCCCCTAGCGTGTGTGTGTTTACTAGTGTGTGTATGTATGTATCACTATTTTAGCAGATAATATCACTTATTTAAATTTGTTTTCATACACTAGTGTATGTGTGTGTCTGTGTGTATGCGGGTGTTTCACTGCCACCTGGTGTGTGTTCACTAATGTGTGTTTATGTGGGTGTTTTACTGCCCCATAGTGTGTGTGTGTGTATGTGTGTTGCACTGCCCCCCAGTGTGTGTGTTCACTAATGTGTGTGTGTGTGTGTGTGTATGCGGTTGTTTCACTGCTGCCTGGTGTGTGTTCACTAATATATGTGTGTGTGTGTGTGTGTATGTGGGTGTTTTACTGCCCCCTAATGTGTGTGTGTTTCACTGCCCCCTAGTGTGTGTTCACTAATGTGTGTGTGTGTGTGTGTATATGGGTGTTTCACTGCCCTCTCGTGTGTGTGTGTTTGTGGGTGTTTCACTAACGCTGTGTGTGTGTGTGTATGTGGGTGTTTCACTGCCGCCTGGTGTGCGTTCACTAATGTGTGTGTATGTGGGTGTTTTACTGCCCCCTAGTGTGTGTATGTGTGTTTCACTGCCCCCCAGTGTGTGTGTTCACTAATGTGTGTGTTTATGTGGGTGTTTCACTGCCCACTAGTGTGTGGGTGTCTGTGTGTGGGTGTGTGTGTATGTGGGTGTTTTATTGCCCCCTAGTCTGTGTATGTGTGTTTCACTGCCCCCCAGTGTGTGTGTTCACTAATGTGTGTGTTTATGTGGGTGTTTCACTGCCCACTAGTGTGTGGGTGTCTGTGTGTGTGGGTGTTTTACTGCCCCCTAGTCTGTGTATGTGTGTTTCACTGTCCCCCAGTGTGTGTGTTCATTAATGTGTGTGTGTGTGTGTGTGTGTGTTTCACTGCCTCCCAGTGTGTGTGTTCACTAATGTGTGTGTTTATGTGGGTGTTTCACTGCCCCTAGTCTGTGTATGTGTGTTTCACTGTCTCCCAGTGTGTGTGTTCATTAATGTGTGTGTTTGTGTGTGTGTTTCACTGCCCCCCAGTGTGTGTATTCACTAATGTTTGTGTTTATGTGGGTGTTTCACTGCCCACTAGTGTGTGTGTGTGTGTGTGTGTGTGTGTGTATATATGTGGCTGTTTTACTGCCTCCTAGGGTGTGTTCACTAATGTGTCGGTGTGGGGGGGGGGGGTGTTTCACTGCCCACTAGTGTGTGTGTGTGTGTGTATATATGTGGCTGTTTTACTGCCTCCTAGGGTGTGTTCACAAATGTGTGGGTGTGTGTGTGTGGGGGGGGGGGTGTTTTACTGCCCCCTAGTGTGTGTATGTGTGTTTCACTGCTCCCTAGTGTGTGTTCACTAATGTATGTATGTGGGTGTTTTACTGCCCCCTAGTGTGTATTCACTAATGTGTGTGTGTGTGTGTGTGTATGTGTGTATAGGGAGAAGATGATAAAGTTCTGTAAGAGTGGACATGCTGACCACATGGATGAGATTTAGGATGTTCCTATAATACAGAGCAGAAATGGAATTGAGTCAGTTTGGAATGCTGAAGATCAGACTGTCGGTTTGTAAGTTAATAATCAATTTTTAATCATTTGATCAACAAGTAAGCAGGTAATCAATATCAGCCAGTAATGTGGGGTCATACCGTTTACACACACTGGGTTCGTAGCCCCTCATAACGAACTTCAGAGACCTGATCCAGGCTCCGCTCAGGTTCGGGGGTGGGGGGAGGTGACTGGCTGTCTCCTTCCAAATCCTCCTCCTTTCAGCTGAAATTCCACAGCCTTCCGCTGCCGATCGCTCCTCTGATCTCTGCAAGGTGGAATTCCCAGCTGCCCTCTCTGCCGGCTCTCCTAATCCTCAGCGCCGATGTGGGATAACAGCCAGTGCCGCTTCCACGCTCTGCTGCCTCGCCACTTGTCGTGACTCACTTCCTCGTTCGCGCGGCCGCGTTCGGAGTTTGGGCCGACACCGGATCTATAGATAGGCGCTATCGGCGGCGTGTTACCACACGTACCCCCCGGCCAGGTGAGTCACTCCTGCCTCTTTATCCCCGGATTACTGGAGGCTTGGCTCCTGCCGTTTGGTGGCGTCTAATTGATGGCAGCGGCTGTGTTTTCCAGGGAAGCGGTGAGTCAGAGCAGTAAAGGGAGCCGTTTAGAGCCGCCGCTGCTTTTTAGGGCTGTAGTACTCGAGCTCAGCGTCCAGACTGTGAGTTAATGGTCTGGTCTCGCTGTCGGGTTAACGAGGGCTTGTAAACGGGTCCTGAGAGCGGCTCAGTGAAACGCTCTCTTAACTGGAGCTCTCAGAACCCTACAGCTGGTTGTCGTGGTGACTTCTGGAGGTGGAAGAGGTGGGGAGCACCAGCGCAGGGGTGTGTGGGGAACCTTTTGGCTGAACTAAAGCTGTGAAGGTGATAAACTAATTAGAAATAAAAGATAATTAGTCCAGAGCATTAGGGCTGGGCGATATGGCCCTACAATAATATCACGATATTTCATGGTATTCTTGTGATAATGATACTCTCAGCGATATGACAAAACATTGAATTAAAAAATATATTAAGAATACACTACAATTTTATTACTTTTATTAATTTTATAACAATAAAATTTTATTACTGCATACAATATGATATGATATGGCACACCCCTAACTGAGATATTAAAAAATACAAGAATTTTGATCAGATTGTAACAGAAGTCAATGATCCAGAATGTCCTGATACTAAATAATGCACTCCAAATATCTCCATATATCCAGGACTGAAGTAAAGTGAATGATACTGGAGATAAACTCTGTTTCTAGTAGATATATAATGGGAAATGAGAAAAGTGAGAATTTTTCTTTTTCTAAAAACAGTAAAAGTAGTACCTGATATGATAATTAGTGATGAGTGATATGGCACTATATTTCAGGGAATAATATCGTTCACCATATTAAAAAAATGCATGGCACACCCATACAGAGCATATATATGTGGTTCAGAAACGCTGTGTGAGAGATGCCAGTGCCTCATAGAGGCTGTATTTGAATTAGTGAGCAACAGTTGCAGGTTACTTTAACATTTAGGGTCCACAATCTACTATATTGAGGCCACAAATGAATATCTTCATAGTCAACAGGCCAAAAATCTAAATATAGAGGTCATTAATTAATATATCTGGGCCACAGTTTACCATTCGGAGGCCACAGTTTGCTATATTGAAGCTGTGTTGAGGCCGCAAAGTAAAATATTAAGGCCTAAAATGAGTAGGACCACAAATTAGTATATTGAGGCATTTTTAGATTTAGGCCACAAAAACTATATTGAAGCCACAGTTTACTGTTAACTATTTCTATATAGATACAATATTTTACTGTATTGATGCTACAATTTGTAATGATGAGTCTAAAAATGTATATACTATACAGTTCACTATGTTAAGGGCAATAATTAATATATTGAGGCCACAATTTACTGTGTTGAAGCCACTAATTAATATAATGAGGGAAGAAATTAGTATGTTGAGGCCACAAGTTAATATATTGAGGCCACTAGTTAATATGTTGAGGCCACAAGTTAATATGTTGAGGCCACTAGTTAATATGTTAAGGCCACAAGTTAATATGTTGAGGCCACTAGTTAATATGTTGAGGCCACTAGTTAATATGTTGAGGCCACTAGTTAATATGTTGAGGCCACTAGTTAATATGTTAAGGCCACAAGTTAATATGTTGAGGCCACAAGTTAATATGTTGAGGCCACAAGTTAATATGTTGAGGCCACAAGTTAATATATCGAGGCCACAAGTTAATATATCAAGGCCACAAGTTAATATATTGAGGCCACAAGATAATATGTTGAGGCCACAAATTAATATAATGAGGCCACAGGTTAATATATTGAGACCACAAGTTAATATGTTGAGGCCATGAATTAATATAATGACGCCACAAGTTAGTATATTGAAACCACAAGTTAATATATTGTGGCCACTAATTAATATATTGAGGCCAGTAATTAATATGTTGAGGCCACAAATTAATATAATGAGGCCACTAATTAATATATTAAGGTCACTAATAATATATTGAGGCCACAAATTAATATAATAAGGCCAATAATTCATATATTGAGGCCAGTAATGAATATGTTGTGGCCACTAATTAATTCATTGAGGCCACCAATAATATATTGTGGCCACTAATTAATATATTGAGGCCACTAATAATATATTGTGGCCACTAATTAATATATTGAGGCCACAAGTTAATATATTTACTTCATAGTTTACTATATTAATGCTATGAATTGCTGTATTGAGACCAAACATGTAAATCCTTAGGCTGTGAGTTAAAAGAAACTTAATGTGTGGTATTAATATATTAATTATTGATCATACCTTATTAAAATAATCACTGTGTTGCATTAGAGGCTCTGTATGTAACAGAGCAGTGCCACACACACACACACACACACACACATATATATATATATATATATATATATATATATATATATATTATCAGATACTCTGACTGCAGTTATTTGTATTCAGCGTTTCTCACACCGTGCTGCCCGAATCCAGCCGAACTGCACTAATTACTCTCTCTGTAACGAAACTGGTGGGTGTGAAGTGTTTTTAAGCTCTGATGAAATGTTATTCATATGATATGATTGGAAAAGCGTGTTGTAGCATATTGTGATGAAGTATTATTATTATTATTATTATAATAACAATAAACATTGTCATATTTCTCAGCCCTGTTTTCGCTGGAGTGAGTCGTTGGAGTGGGAGTTGGAGGACGAGTGTTCGGGCACTTGTTTGACACCTTCAGGGTGCTGTTTAAAGAAGAACACTGACTACTGACTCAGTATCAGCTGATCTTCAGTGTTGGTATCAGAGGAAGCGGTGTATGTAGATTTGAGGGATGAAATGCAGCAGCAGTGTGTGTAATGCGACTGCAGCCGCTGGTGATGACGGGATGTTTGGGTTGAGGTGTCGGTCAGTGACTCGGCGCAGTATGGTGGAGAACAGATGATGTCTATCACTCGTTTCTCATCCAACGTCACGCTGTACCATCAACAACATGAGGAGCGTCTTTCACTTGTTCCACTCTGATGACCACGAACAGTCAGCTGCTCTGTGTGTGTGTGTGTGTGTGTGTGTGTGTGTGTGTGTGTGTGTGTGTGTGTGTGTGTCCGTGTCCTCATGAACAGACCCTCTTCTCTTCCCCTCCCGGCTTCACCTCCACTCCAGACCCGTCATCGCTTCTGCTCTGTGGCCGAGGAAAGAATATTCAGTCTGATTAATGGAGCGTAATCAGTAACGACTGCCAGCCTACTGGTACCTAATAATAAACATCCTCCTCCATCACAATCAGACACGTCCATACCTCTGAGCAGGCTGTGTTCTGGGTGTTCTTCTGGAGAGATTTAACACACGGGGGGGCTTATATAAGACCCTGTAACACAGACAGACATCAGAATAACACCGAATCCAAACTTCAGCCTCCTAGTCTATGATTCATCGTATCGTATCACTTAAAACACTAAATTATTGTTTTCACATAATCTGCCTTTGAACTGTAATGACTCGTCTGTAAAACAGACTCTAATTTTCGATGATGTCACCGCGCACCGGCTGGCCTGGAAAACAGTGTTTAACTAACACTGTTCACTAACACTCAATCAAATCCTCACAGCTATGTTCAACCTCAGTACCTGACCTCACTAACACTCAATCAAATCCTCACAGCAATGTTCAACATCAGTACCTGACCTCACTAACACTCAATCAAATCCTCACAGCAATGTTCAACATCAGTACCTGACCTCAACAACACTCAATCAAATGCTCAAAGCAGCAATTGCTGCCATCTAAAAGCTACTACTACCATCTAAAAGCTACTACTACTATCTAAAAGCTACTACTACCATCTAAAAGCTACTACTACTATCTAAAAGCTACTACTACCATCTAAAAGCTACTACTACCATCTAAAAGCTACTACTACCATCTAAAAGCTACTACTACCATCTAAAAGCTACTACTACTATCTAAAAGCTACTACTACTATCTGAAAGCTACTACTACTATCTGAAAGCTACTACTACCATCTAAAGGCTACTATTACCATATAAAGGCTACTGTGCCACATAAAGGCTACTACTACCACCTAAAAGCTACTACTACTATCTAAAAGCTACTACTACCATCTAAAAGCTACTACTACTATCTAAAAGCTACTACTTCCATTTAAAAGCTACTACTACTATCTAAAGGCTACTGCTGCCACCTAAAGGCTACTACTTCTATCTAAAAGCTACTGCTGCCACCTAAAGGCTACTACTACCATCTAAAGGCTACTATTACCATATAAAGGCTACTGTGCCACATAAAGGCTACTACTACCACCTAAAGGCTACTACTACCATCTAAAGGCTACTGCTGCCACCTAAAGGCTACTACTACTATCTAAAAGCTACTACTACCATCTAAAATCTACTACTACTATCTAAAGGCTACTACTACCATCTAAAGGCTACTACTACCATCTAAAGGCTACTACTTCTATTTAAAGCTACTACTACCATCTAAAAGCTACTACTACCATCTAAAGGCTACTACTACCATCTAAAGGCTACTACTTCTATTTAAAGCTACTACTACCATCTAAAAGCTACTACTACCATCTAAAGGCTACTACTACCATCTAAAGGCTAGTACTTCTATTTAAAGCTACTACTACCATCTAAAAGCTACTACTACCATCTAAAGCTATTGCTACCATCTAAAGGCTACTACTACTATCTAAAGACTACTACTACCATCTAAAGGCTACTACTACTATCTAAAGACTACTTCTGCCATCTAAAAGCTACTACTACTATCTAAAGGCTACTGCTGCCACCTAAAGGCTACTACTTCTATCTAAAAGCTACTGCTGCCACCTAAAGGCTACTACTACCACCTAAAGGCTACTATTACCATATAAAGGCTACTGTGCCACATAAAGGCTACTACTACCACCTAAAGGCTACTACTACCATCTAAAGGCTACTGCTGCCACCTAAAGGCTACTACTACCATCTAAAATCTACTACTACTATCTAAAGGCTACTACTACCATCTAAAGGCTACTACTACCATCTAAAGGCTACTACTTCTATTTAAAGCTACTACTACCATCTAAAAGCTACTACTACCATCTAAAGGCTACTACTACCATCTAAAGGCTACTACTTCTATTTAAAGCTACTACTACCATCTAAAAGCTACTACTACTATCTAAAAGCTACTACTACCATCTAAAGGCTACTACTACCATCTAAAGGCTAGTACTTCTATTTAAAGCTACTACTACCATCTAAAAGCTACTACTACCATCTAAAGGCTACTACTACCACCTAAAGGCTACTACTTCTATTTAAAGCTACTACTACCATCTAAAGGCTACTACTACCATCTAAAGGCTACTACTACCACCTAAAGGCTACTACTTCTATTTAAAGGTACTACTACCATCTAAAAACTACTACTACCATCTAAAGCTGTTGCTACCATCTAAAGCTACTACTACCATCTAAAAGCTACTACTACTATCTAAAGACTACTACTGCCATCTAAAGGCTACTGTGCCACCTAAAGGCTACTACTACCATCTAAAGCTACTACTACCATCTAAAGGCTACTTCTGCCACCTAAAAGCTACTACTACTATCTAAAGGCTACTACTACCATCTAAAGCTACTGCTACCATCTAAAGGCTACTACTACCACCTAAAGGCTACTACTACCACCTAAAGGCTACTACTACCACCTAAAGGCTACTACTACCACCTAAAGGCTACTACTACCACCTAAAAGCTACTACTACCACCTAAAGACTACTACTACCACCTAAAGGCTACTACTACCACCTAAAGGCTACTACTACAGTCACAAGGCTGCTACTGCTACCATCTAGCAGCAGGGGTGTCCAATCTTATCCACAAAGGGCCAGTGTGGCTGCAGGCTTTTTACTCCAACCAAGATTGGACACCCCTGATCTAGAGGCTACTACCATCTAAAGGCTACTACTACCATCTAAAGCCTGCTAATCTCTAAAGGCTGCTTAAGGTTACTGTAGTCGTACAGAATCTACTGTTGCTAGCGTACGGCCGCTGCTGCTGTCTGAAATCTGCTGCTGCTGCTGTCTGAAGGCCACTGCTGCCATCTAAAGGCTCCTGCTCTAGTGTGAAGTCCTCCGCTGCTGTCTAAAGGCCACCTCAGCTGTCAGAAGGCTCCTGTAACTGCCTAATAGCCACGGCTGCCGTCTGAAGGCTGTTACTGTCGTTTAAAAGCCCCCGTCGCCTCCATGCTGCTCCTGCTGCCCACGGGCCGCCACCGCTGGCTGGATTTAACACAGTACAGTAATAATGAAGCCTTTTTATTTTTTTCTTATTGGAATCATTACAGCATGACAGTGATCATCCCTGATGACAGCCAAAGCTATGAGAGTGTTCTGGGGAGTGAAAGAATAGTCGGTAACTGAAGAGCCTCAGCGGGTTCCTGACGCTGGAGCAGCAGCGGGGCCGAACTGGAGCGTAATGATAGGCTGGCAGTAAAATGTGATTTATAAGAAGCGTGCAGGAGTAGAGGAGTATAAAGACGACGGGGCGAGTGAGCAGAAGGAATGAGTGAAGGGGAAAAGAATACGCGGTGACAGATTGGCAGGCGGGGGCGCTGTAGGGGGAGCAGTGGCAGTTGCGAGTGTAATAGAGATTTATAATGGCCATTAATAGTTTCATAAGCTCCGATTTGCAATATGAACGCAGTTAGAGGTCCGACTCGAGCCATTCCGCATCAGCTGTCCGCTCGCCGCTCAGATTTAATCTGACCAAGTCTGGCCGGACTGCGGAGGAAGTGGCGACGTAACGTGTAGTGACAGCGGGGGGGGGGGGCCGGGAGGTTGGGGGTGGGGGGCACACGTAGACAGGGTAGTGTTGAAGACAGTGTTTGGCTAATGGAGTGGAAGAGTAAGCCCATTAAAACGAGTCTCCTCAGAGAGCGAGCGCGAGGAGGGGAATGTTAATAACCTGCTCTTTAAACACCGTGAGTACATACCAAAGCACGTGAGGCGGTGAGGCGGTGAGGAGGTGAGGAGGTGAGGAGGTGAGGAGGTGAGGCGATGGCCAGTGACAGCTTGTTGAGAGCCGAGTTTGTGAATATTGGCCTGCAGCGCCTACAAACACTCAGAGCTTAACTTTGTGTCCAGGCCTTAAACAATAACACTCACACTGGCCTACACGTGTTCCTGCAACCAGCCTGAACACTGGGTACGTGTGTGTGGTGTAGGGGTGGGCGATATGGCCCTACAATAATATCACGATATTTCATGGTATTTTTGTGATAACGATACTCTTCGCGATATGATAAAACATTGAATTAAAAAAAATATTTCAAGAATACACTACTGAAAATTTAATTTTATTATTGTATATGATATGATATGATATAGCACACCCCTAACTGAGATATTAAAAAGTACAAGAATTTTCATCAGATTGTAACAGAAGTCAATGATCCAGAATGTCGCGATACTAAATAATGCACTCCAGATATCTCCATATATCCAGAACTGAAGTAAAGTGAATAATACTGGAGATAAAATCTGTCTCTAGTAGAAATATAATGGGAAATGAGAAAAGTGAGAATTTATCTTTTACTATAAACAGTAAAAGTAGTACCTGATGTGATAATTAGGGATCGTTCACGATATTAAAAAATGTATTATTGTGTACAATACAACATGGCACACCCCTAGTGTGGTGGTCCTACACTGCTGTGTGAACGTCTGAGGCCCCTGAGCTGGTAGTGTAAAATCCTTTATCCTTTAAGTGTATGTTCATCACCAGATCTGATTAGAACAGATGTAAATAATCAGACATACAATACAAAGTAACATGAATATGTTATTGTGAGAGAAGTAGATCAGATCTTGATCCAGTTTGAAGAACAAAGTTAGGTTCCAGATTTCTCCTGGACGCCCCAGACATTGTATGAATGTGTTCAGTTCCTTCAGCAGCAAATCTTGATTTATCTTAATGAAGTACTGAGCAGTCAAAGCAGGTATTAGATGAGAACTGATAATAATACTGGGTTGTTTAGGAGAAGCTTGGAAAGAGTTAAATAAACACACTGACGTATGGAAAAGCTCTACTTACTCTATTAATACTGATTAATACTTAAACTTTTACGTTTTATGGTATGTAATCTTACTGGTTTTGAAAGTTTCCGGTTTTTAACGATGAATGTAGCCTAGAGTCTGTGTTGCTAACAAGTTTATCTGAGAAAGAAGTTGTGTAAAAGAAGTTCGGTGGGATGGGTGAGGATTGATGGGATGGGTGGGAGTGGTCAGCTGGGTGGGATTGGTGGGATGGGTGAGGACGGGTGAGAATGGGTGAGAATGGGTGAGGATAGGTGGGATGGGTGGGGATGGGTGGGATGGGTGAGGATTGATGTAATGGTTGAGGATTGATGGGATGGGTGGGAGTGGTCAGCTGGGTGGGATTGGTGGGATGGGTGGGATTGGTGGGATGGGTGAGGATAGGTGGGATGGGTGAGGATAGGTGGGATGGGTGAGGGTTGATGGGATAGGTGGGATTGATGGGATGGATGGGAGAGGTCAGCTGGGTGGGATGGGTGAGGATGGGTGAGATAGGTGAAGATGGGTGGGATGGGTGAGGATTGATGGGATGGGTGAGGATTGATGGTGTGTGTAAAGTGTGTGTAAAATAAATGAAAATAAGAATCTCAGTTTTTGAATCAAATGTAAATCAGATTCAGGCTCAGTGAACTGTTTTACTGCTCATGTTTCTCGACGCTCGTTTCAGTTTTCAGTATTCAGTGCATATAAACAGAGTTCTGGACTGATTCTCTGAATCATCTCAGTCGTAAATATATTTCATGGTTGTCAGGCTGGAGATTTAGTTCGTCAGTCATGTTGGTGATTCCGAGATGGGGGGCTCAGGCCGTGTGGTGGGCCTCGGCAGCAGGCTGGCTGTGGGAAGCAGCTGGGGATCCACTTTGCAGGGGCTAATTTGCTCCGAGGGAATAGAATCAAAGCCGGTCGCTCTGGCTTTGTCTCAGTTATTTCTTTATTTCTCGTCCTGGTGACACCTGATGCAGCCTGAGGAGCAGCTACACGGTGTTCGGTGTTGTTCTCTCTGTCCGTCCAGTTCAGTCTCTGTGGCTCTGTATGCAGAGTGTGCTGTCCTGAGCATGAACGGGGGTCCGACTCACACATAGACCTTCTTTAAAAAAATGACCCTATAAAGATGCAGTGTGTTTATTCAGCATCATGAAGATATTGCATGTTCTGTCAGTCCTACTTTCGTCAGCTCAGCGCTAGTACGTAGGTCCAGTTCCTGCTGTCTGGCTCCTGTAATTCTCCTGGCAGCCTGACGGGGGCAGTAAAGACAAACCTTTCAGATTTCAGTGCGGGCTGGAAGGGTCTTCAGATGGAATGAGCAGTGCTGTATTTCTGTTTGTTTACAGTCTGTAAGTAGAAGCTAATCATTTATCAGCTTCTAAAGAATAAGCTGAAAATAAACAGATATTAAAAGTTTAAAAAGTTAGTTTGTCCCAAAAACATTAATATGATTAATACAGTACGTAGGTTTGATCTACGTCAGTATATTTAACCATTTCCAAACCTCCCCTCATTCCAAACCTCCACAGCTTTTCCTAAAAAGTCTACAAAAACAAATAATAACTATAATATTATATTAAAATGTTAATGTTGATAAGTTTGGGATGCACTAGGCTTCCTGTTTCAGCTCATATACACCCATTAAACATGAATGTAGTTTAGTACAATGTAAATATATTAAAGAAGCATATCTGTTACTACTGAACATTAACATGTGTTTCATGGAGCAGAAGATATGATGACTAATCGTCTATAAGTATTGTAATGAAGTCAAACTTCAAAGTTATCAATAATCTTTACTGGAATGTAAATGTAGATGAATGAAAACAAGCTGAAATGAAATAGGAGTAACGAGGCTATGTTTAAAATGTAAGGAGTAGGGATGGAAGGATTGATCGGCTATGTATCGGTGATTGGCTGATATTTCTCCAGTTTAGCTGATCCCGAGAGCCGACCGAAAATGAGCTTACAAATGAGTTTAATTTCTGTATTTCCTGCTAGCGTTTCATTGAAACCCCCTCCAGCCAGGTCCCTGCAATTCCTATCTGAACCACTAGGTGGAAACACATACCCTTTCATTTTCCACAGACTAAAGCAGCGGCCTCATAAGAACAGTTTGCGTTCACGGCATGCGCTGATAGAAAACGTGTCGTCTGTCTGGCAGTGTTTACCGTATGTGACTCAGACTCATCCAGGACGTTTTTAAAATTAGTAAAATCAGCGTCTCTCGTTGGAACCAAGACAAAGATATTTAACTCTAATAATCTGATACGACACTTCACGTAGCTGAACACAGCTGTCTGAGTTTAATGACTGCAGTTTTTACTGTATTTATTTAATTAGATTTTTTTGTTTTAAATTAAGGGTCTAAATGTAATGATTGCAGTATTGGAGATATTTATTTGATTTACTTTGTTTATTTACTGCTAATTAAGTTAAAATATTTGATGCTGTTTCACATGAGCTGGTTAATAAACCAGTTTAGATTATGTTTCATGACTTGCTTGCGCTTATAACCACATGTAGCCCTGCCGTGGCATATAGCCCCGCCCTCTATTGGTATCGTCTATCTTCCGGTCGCACTAAAACGTGATTGGCGATCAGAATCAGCCTCAAAAACGCTGATTGGTCCATCTCTAGTAAGGAGTAGAAAGCACAGATATTGGAGTGTAAATGTGTGGAGTAGAAGTAAACATTAATCTGAACAATAATTACTAAAGTATAAAAGTATTAATAACCCAAATCTCTACGTAATGAAGGATTTGTACTTTGTTACTTGACGTCTCTGAGAGTGATCAGCGATTCGCCTCCGAGCAGAGGTTTTTGTTTTTGTAACCTCATACAGATGTTTACGTTTCAGACGCCTCACTCGGCTATGTTTTGTCGTGTCCATGTACTGTTGTGGCCTCAGGATCTCCAGCGGGTCTGCTCGAGATCTCCAGCGGGACTGCTCAGGATCTCCAGCAGGTCTGCTCAGGATCTCCAGCGGGTCTGCTCAGGATCTCCAGCGGGTCTGCTCAGGATCTCCAGCGTGTCTGCTCGAGATCTCCAGCGGGACTGCTCAGGATCTCCAGCAGGTCTGCTCAGGATCTCCAGCGGGTCTGCTCAGGATCTCCAGCGGGTCTGCTCAGGATCTCCAGCGGGTCTGCTCGAGATCTCCAGCGGGTCTGCTCAGGATCTCCAGCGGGTCTGCTCAGGATCTCCAGCGGGTCTGCTCAGGATCTCCAGCGGGTCTGCTCGAGATCTCCAGCGGGTCTGCTCAGGATCTCCAGCGGGTCTGCTCAGGATCTCCAGCGGGTCTGCTCAGGATCTCCAGCTGGTCTGCTCAGGATCTCCAGCGGGTCTGCTCGAGATCTCCAGCGGGTCTGCTCAGGATCTCCAGCGGGTCTGCTCGAGATCTCCAGCGGGTCTGCTCAGGATCTCCAGCGGGTCTGCTCAGGATCTCCAGCTGGTCTGCTCAGGATCTCCAGCGGGTCTGCTCGAGATCTCCAGCGGGTCTGCTCGAGATCTCCAGCAGGTCTGCTCAGGATCTCCAGCGGGTCTGCTCGAGATCTCCAGCGGGTCTGCTCAGCAATGCAAATCTGTATTTACCGCTGATCGTAATTGAGCTTCACGGCGGCGGAGCCGGAGCGAGCCTGTGAGCTGTATGTTTCCCCTCTGGGTCGTTGGCAGTTTTGAGTTGAGTTTAATTAAAGCTGCATCATAACGACATTTTAATGTCTCGTAATTGGTCGTTTGGCTGAATGGCTGAAGTTACTCGTCCCCCGTGAGGGAGAGCAGAGTTCAGTCCCAGCACAGAGGAACACTCATTAGGCTGGAGATATACTGGCTGTTGGCTTGCGTGCCTGGCGTGTACTGCGTCGGTTGTGAGCGTCACGTGTACGTAGGGTGCAGTACCCACCGTGCACAGTAGGGGCAGTGCAGCTACTGTGGTCCCAGTGGTCACTGCTGGACCACTAAAGCAGTTCTTTCAGTACGTGAGTGTTCAGTATCTACACAACCTTGGACGCACCACGTCCACCATCTGACCACCACTGTACATGCCCCGGTGAATCATGGGATATCACAGTGTGCTGTGGTCACATACTTAAAAAGGTATTTGGACATACTAGTCACTCACTGAGTAGTATAGACGTAGGAGGTTTCGGACGCACCTCTAATCTTCTCGAGTGTTGCCATGTTTACATTAAGTTCTTTACGCTCACTGTTCTCTGGCCTGCCCTCTAGTGGAAGCCTGCAGTAGCACGGCCAGCGTCCACTCTCCTGGTTGCTGTGATGTTTCTGTTACGGAATTGATGGACGTGAACAGGAACAGTATGGAGAAGTGCTTCTTCTTATACTTATTTAATGTTGCGTCCAGTGGAAATAAACCATAACATTTATTATAACTTTATATAATTCTATATGTTTAATATCTATACAAGCTAGCAAGTGAACCAGCCACCCAATCATATTTAAGGTGGTGATGAGAAGCGAACTGAAAGGTTTGAGCCTTGAACCAACATATCCTTCAGTAGAGCTTCCCTCTGAACCTTCACTGTCAGCTGTTCAGTAGAAAAGCAGGAATTGTGGTTATTATCCAAAACCACACCCAAACCTAATCAGCTTTTTTGGAGGTTTTCTTGTGTGTAGCATGGGACTCACGTGTGACACACACTAGTCTCGTCTGATTGGCTAAACACAATGTGGCGACCACACTCATTTGCATAAAATTGGGATCTCCTTTGAAAGTAACAGGATGCGGTGAGGTTGACTCTGTTAAGACTCTGTAAATGTTGAAATGTTTATATGTTATGTATTTATTTAGTTATCTATGTATACATAGACGGTCTTTCTCCTTTTGTGTTATTGTTATGTATAGAATGTTAATATATGAAAAAGTTATTAACGACAGATAAAGTATGATTTATCGTTCCGCCAGTGTACTCAGTGGAATTTGGGGTGGGGGGTATATTATGCTGCAATATTGTATCAATACGTGGACACCAAGTATTGATGTTTCATTATAATGATTGAGGTGTTTCTAATAAAGTGGCCAGTTAGTGTAAGTCCAAGGTAGGTGTTTCTAATAAAGTGGCCAGTCAGTGGAAGTATGATGTAGGTGTTTCTAATAAAGTGGCCAGTCAGTGGAAGTATGATGTCGGTGTTTCTAATAATGTGGCCAATAAGTGGAAGTATGATGTTGGTGTTTCTAATAAAGTGGCCAATAAGTGGAAGTATGGTGTTGGTGTTTCTAATAAAGTGGCCAGTCAGTGGAAGTATGATGTTGGTGTTTCTAATAAAGTGGCCAATAAGTGGAAGTATGATGTTGGTGTTTCTAATAAAGTGGCCAATAAATGGAAGATGTTGGTATTTCTAATAAAGTGGCCAATAAGTGGAAGTATGATGTTGGTGTTTCTAATAAAGTGGCCAGTCAGTGGAAGTATGATGTCGGTGTTTCTAATAATGTGGCCAATAAGTGGAAGTATGATGTTGGTATTTCTAATAAAGTGGCCAATAAGTGGAAGTATGATGTTGGTGTTTCTAATAAAGTGGCCAGTCAGTGGAAGTATGATGTTGGTGTTTCTAATAAAGTGGCCAATAAGTGGAAGTATGATGTTGGTGTTTCTAATAAAGTGGCCAATAAGTGGAAGTATGATGTTGGTGTTTCTAATAATGTGGCCAGATAGTGGAAGTACAGGGTAGGTGTTTGTAATAAAGTGGCCAGTTAGTGGAAGTACAGGGTGGGTGTTTCTAATAAAGTGGCCAGTTAGTGGAGTCACATGGTGGGTGTTTCTAATAAAGTGGCCAGAGAAAAACATGTCCATTCTGGTTGATTTTCATTTCTCAGTGTGGTTTAAACACGACAGCTGTTCTTTACTTCCTGTGATCGTATGATGATTAATGGACCAATAGAAATGCTCCAAAATCACTTAAAGTAAAACCTCTTTTCATTGACTTGCATTGAAAGTTGAGAATGTTTTTGTTCTCTCCTGTAAAGTTCCAGCTACGATATACATATATCTCACAGTACTCACAGTAATATCGTATCATGATTTAAATGCTGTGGTATCGTATCGTGGGGCCTTTGATGACCTCTAAGCAGACTGTATGGGACTTTAGGACCAGATCAACAGAGAGAGTCTATCTCTGCCTGAGAACCTCCATGCAAATGAACTTCATAATTAACCCTGACTGAGGTGGGCAGCCTGTGCACTCATCATTTATTTATATGTTTATTGTTTTTGGTGAGTATTTATTTTTATACTCCACTAAACGGCTGTAGTAGATTTAGTGTAGAACAGGAGCTGTTCCAGTTTCTCTACCAAGGACTCGATGTCTGATGTTTGTGAGTGTCTGATTCGGATGGGGGTGTTTGAGGGGAGTAATGTGAGGGAGTGATGTACAGTAGGAGTGTAATCTGCTGTAAGTGATGCAGCTGAGTTTTATCTGACAACCTGCATTAAGAAGTACTCTGATATTTATCCATCCGTCTGCCTTATCGAGTCATAGCTGCCTTTCTCGCCGCTCTGCGTGGCTTCCTCCAATCTCCATATTACATAACAGCCTCCAGTGTAGCTCAGATGAAAGGAGATGCTTTTGGATGGTGATGAATGCCCACCGGTCGTTCCAGAGCGTTATGAAACTCGAGTATGCTGAAGCGTGTTAAGCCTGGGCTTCACCTGAGCTTCTACATCACAAACAGGCCTATATCTCCGCCGAGAAGTAGGTCATCATCAGCCAACATGCGTCTGTCTCTTTGTCTATTTGTCTCTGACTCACTGCACAACGTTACTGTAATGTTTGAGTCACATGTGAATCGTTTGTAATTTAATAGCCCCTAATAGTTTTTGCTTTGGATGTTCTGACCGGGATGTAGCTCCGCCGATGCCCGGCTGCGGCTGGAACAACAAACATAAAGTCTTTCTAGCTGCTTTTTAATTAGTGTTTCATTAAAACCAGTGATCACTGGTTTACTTACTGCAGTGGATTGTAGACGTTTCTGATGCTAGGTATGATGTAGTATGATGTTGGTGTTTCTAATAAAGTGGCCAGTTAGTGAAAGTACAGGGTGGGTGTTTCTAATAAAGTGGCCAGTAAGCGGAAGTATGATTTTGGTGTTTCTAATAAAGTGGCCAGTAAGCGGAAGTATGATGTTGGTGTTTCTAATAAAGTGCTCAGTTAGTGGAAGTATGATGTTTGTGTTTCTAATAAAGTGGCCAGTTAGTGGAAGTATGATGTTGGTGTTTCTAATAAAGTGGCCAGTAAGTGGAAGTATGATGTTGGTGTTTCTAATAAAGTGGCCAGTTAGTAGAAGTATGATGTTGGTGTTTCTAATAAAGTGGCCAGTTAGTAGAAGTATGATGTTGGTGTTTCTAATAAAGTGGCCAGTAAGCGGAAGTATGATGTTGGTGTTTCTAATAAAGTGGCCAGTTAGTGGAAGTATGATGTTTGTGTTTCTAATAAAGTGGCCAGTTAGTGGAAGTATGATGTTTCTAATAAAGTGGCCAGTAAGTGGAAGTATGATGTTGGTGTTTCTAATAAAGTGGCCAGTTAGTAGAAGTATGATGTTGGTGTTTCTAATAAAGTGGCCAGTTAGTAGAAGTATGATGTTGGTGTTTCTAATAAAGTGGCCAGTTAGTGAAAATACAGGGTGGGTGTTTCTAATAAAGTGGCCAGTAAGCGGAAGTATGATGTTGGTGTTTCTAATAAAGTGGCCAGTTAGTGGAAGTATGATGTTTGTGTTTCTAATAAAGTGGCCAGTTAGTGGAAGTATGATGTTGGTGTTTCTAATAAAGTGGCCAGTAAGTGGAAGTATGATGTTGGTGTTTCTAATAAAGTGGCCAGTTAGTAGAAGTATGATGTTGGTGTTTCTAATAAAGTGGCCAGTAAGCGGAAGTATGATGTTGGTGTTTCTAATAAAGTGGCCAGTTAGTGGAAGTATGATGTTGGTGTTTTCTAATAAAGTGGCCAGTTAGTGAAAGTACAGGGTGGGTGTTTCTAATAAAGTGGCCAGTAAGCGGAAGTATGATGTTGGTGTTTCTAATAAAGTGGCCAGTTAGTGGAGTCACTGCATGGGTGTTTCTAATAAAGTGGCCAGTTCTGTACAGCAGTTTGTTGTGCGGAACAAACAGAGAAACTATGAATCGTTTGTAAATGAATAGCTTCTGTTATGCAGCCGAATCACATTATTATGACCATGTTGTTATGTTTGTTATTAGGCTCATTCTTTGTTTTAGTTGTCCGGCTTGTCGGTCAGATAGGGGCTGATGAAGATCTAGCTAGGGCTGCTACCTAGTAGAGATAGCTGGCTATGGTTAGCTATCTTCACTATAACAACAGCTACAACCAGAACATGACGTTGTTAGCTTCTGTTATGCGGCCAAGTCACATTATTATGACCACTTTATTATGTTTCTTGCTTTAAGGCCACATCTTTGTTTCAGTTGTCAGATAGCTATCTAGCTAAGGCTGCTACCTAGTAAAGATAGCCGGCTATGGTTAGCTATCTTCACTTTAGCTGGACAGCACATAAAATCAGCTACAACCAGGACATGAAGATGTGGGTTCATAGCAAGAAACACCCAGTAAAACCCTGTAGTTTATCAAGAAGATCCACAAAGAACCAGTTTGGCTTTTAGCAGTGGTGCTAACGTTAGTTATGTTAGATAGTTAGCTGACATTAGAGCCCAGTGGTACCAAACTTAGTGGTATAAGAATTATAATCATCGTATCAACTGCAGATGGTTCTTCTCTCTCATCACAAGGAAAGTTCTGGAATCAGAACTGAGGAGTTTTTGTACTATTCAAGTAACGAGAGTCTCAGTCAACGCAGTAGAGGCAGATAGTGAAATGAGTAAGAAATGAAAGTAATAGGTTTTACTTTTCATCAGTTTATGACTCTAATGCTTCTAATATTTGGACTTCATGTTGGAACATTGCTGTGAGGATTTGTTTGAGAATTGCATCAGTTACTGATCAGGTTTGAATCATTCCTGCTCATCCCAGAGGTACTGGATGGCGCTCCAGTGAACTCTTGCCGCTGTGACCGTAGACTCAGCTGCTCCAGAGCATCCTTTTCTATTGGTCAGCGCTTTTTAAAAGAGATTCCAGAGGATGTCCGGATACATTTGGCTACACCGTGCAAGCTGTTGGCCTGAAACAGGTCCGTTAATTCTCCGTCAGATTGGTGGGCTGCACATTCCTCCCGAAGCGTTTGGGATATACTTGAGAACAAGGAGAAGAAAATTACAGTTGAGCGTCGAAAGCTAATCAGTGGTAAATTATATGAATTAGTGGAATCGTAACCCTCGGGATATGTCATCAAAGCTGCACCATTCATGCTCCAAAATCACCGCCATCACTGCTATGTTTTAATGCTAGGTGTCTCTTATCTTTAATCATGAGATTCAATTACATCAAGGATTTAATGTGACACTCCACTCGCTCCTCTTCCAAGGTTGCTTCTGTTTATGGAATGACTGACGGCACCACTTTTGCTGTAATACACTACAAGAAGTGTAGGGGGCGATATAACATCTATTGTTCCATTTAAAAAGCATTTATCATGTTCATATAATCCTCACAATCCATTCTGACAGACTGTAATACACTACAGGAAGCGTAGGGGGCGACGGTGGTTCTGACAGACTGTAATACACTACAGGAGGCGTAGGGGGCGATGGTGGTTCTGACAGACTGTAATACACTACAGGAAGCGTAGGGGGCGACGGTGGTTCTGACAGACTGTAATACACTACAGGAAGCATAGGGGGCGACGGTGGTTCTGACAGACTGTAATAGACTACAGGAAGCGTAGGGGGCGACGGTCGTTCTGACAGACTGTAATACACTACAGGAAGCGTAGGGGGCGACGGTGGTTCTGACAGACTGTAATACACTACAGGAAGCGTAGGGGGCGACGGTGGTTCTGACAGACTGTAATACACTACAGGAAGCGTAGGGGGCGATGGTGGTTCTGACAGACTGTAATACACTACAGGAAGCGTAGGGGGCGACGGTGGTTCTGACAGACTGTAATACACTACAGGAAGCATAGGGGGCGACGGTGGTTCTGACAGACTGTAATAGACTACAGGAAGCGTAGGGGGCGACGGTCGTTCTGACAGACTGTAATACACTACAGGAAGCGTAGGGGAAGACGGTGGTTCTGACAGACTGTAATAGACTACAGGAAGCGTAGGGGCGACGGTGGTTCTGACAGACTGTAATAGACTACAGGAAGCGTAGGGGGCGACGGTGGTTCTGACAGACTGTAATACACTACAGGAAGCGTAGGGGGCGACGGTGGTTCTAACAGACTGTAATACACTACAGGAAGCGTAGGGGGCGACAGTGGTTCTGACAGACTAATACACTACAGGAAGCGTAGGGGGCGACGGTGGTTCTGACAGACTGTAATAGACTACAGGAAGCGTAGGGGCGACGGTGGTTCTGACAGACTGTAATACACTACAGGAAGCGTAGGGGGCGACGGTGGTTCTGACAGACTGTAATACACTACAGGAAGCGTAGGGGGCGACGGTGGTTCTGACAGACTGTATTACACTACAGGAAGCGTAGGGGGCGACGGTGGTTCTGACAGACTGTAATACACTACAGGAAGCGTAGGGGGCGACGGTGGTTCTGACAGACTGTAATACACTACAGGAAGCGTAGGGGGCGACGGTGGTTCTGACAGACTGTAATACACTACAGGAAGCGTAGGGGGCGACGGTGGTTCTGATAGACTGTAATACACTACAGGAAGCGTAGGGGGCGACGGTGGTTCTGACAGACTGTAATACACTACAGGAAGCGTAGGGGGCGACGGTGGTTCTGATAGACTGTAATACACTACAGGAAGCGTAGGGGGCGACGGTGGTTCTGACAGACTGTAATACACTACAGGAAGCGTAGGGGGCGACGGTGGTTCTGACAGACTGTAATACACTACAGGAAGCGTAGGGGGCGACGGTGGTTCTGACAGACTGTAATACACTACAGGAAGCGTAGGGGGGGACGGTGGTTCTGACAGACTGTAATACACTACAGGAAGCGTAGGGGGCGACGGTGGTTCTGACAGACTGTAATACACTACAGGAAGCGTAGGGGGCGACGGTGGTTCTGACAGACTGTAATACACTACAGGAAGCGTAGGGGGCGACGGTGGTTCTGACAGACTGTAATACACTACAGGAAGCGTAGGGGGCGTAGGAGGATATATATATATATAGTTCTGCTTGTATGTGATAGTATATGAGTGAAGGTTTGAGTGGTGGTGATAAGGTCTGATGGTGTTCCTCCTTGTTCCTCAGGTTGCTCTGCTGCTGCTTAATGATGCCTGGAAGGAGGAGGTGGACGAGTTAACCTGAACCCACAGCCCACCACGGAGCTCACAGTAAGGCTTCCTCTGTTCACGCGTACACTCCCGGCGCGCGGAGACTCGGTTCCACACCAAAGCAGCCGATGGTTTTAGGCGTGGATGAAGGCGGCGGCGGTGTCTCCATGGTAATGTAGTCCCGCTGCCGGGGTCGATTACTTTGCCGGGTTGTGAGGCGCTCCGTCCCCGCCCCTGTCACAACTTCATTTGCTCTCTTAGAAAGCCTGTCATGGACACAGCGTCTCACAGACACGCCGCTCTGTCTCTCTCTCTCTGTCTCCGTCTGATCAGGCAGACGGGGGAACTCGCCGCATACCAAGTAGTCCTGTCTGGAATCAGTGATGCAACCGCTTCTTCCGAGCACAATCCTGCCGGAACAACGATCCATTAATCATCCGCTCCGACAGAGCTCCATCCGTCCAGCCCTGATTTATACAGCATCACTTCGTATTCACTCTCAGAAGGTGCGTCTATGTTTACCGCATCTTTATGAGTCTGTTAACAAAGGAGTCTGATTAATACAGGTGTAATCGTCTGATCATTAGGCCTCCTGTCTTCACCACCAAACACATACGTACTCGCGCCGCGTATGAATATATACACACCGTATATATCTCATCACTCTCCAGCAGAGAACCGGAACACTGAGATTAGCACAGGACATGTCTGTGTGTTATTGTTTCTCTCAGTGTGTTACATTCAGTACTCAGTAGTCTTGTGTTTTAATTGTGTAGTCGTTTCAGTCCGGCCTCCTGCAATTCAGTCTGATCTCCCGCCATTCAGTCTGATCTCCCGTCAAACTTGTATTTTCTCCTGCAATTCAGTCTGATCTCCCGTCAAACTTGTATTTTCTCCTGCCCTTATGTCCAGTGTCCCGCAATTCAGTCCGATCGTCCGCCAAACTTGTATTTTCTCCCGCAATTCAGTCTGATCTCCCGCCAAACTTGTATTTTCTCCCGCAATTCAGTCTGATCTCCCGCCATTCAGTCTGATCTCCCGCCAAACTTGTATTTACTCACGCAATTCAGTCTGATCTCCCGCCAAACTTGTATTTACTCACGCAATTCAGTCCAGTCTCCCGCAATTCAGTACAGTCTCCCGCAATTCAGTACAGTCTCCCGCAATTCAGTACAGTCTCCCGCAATTCAGTAGTCTCCCGCAATTCAGTACAGTCTCCCGCAATTCAGTACAGTCTCCCGCAAATCAGTACAGTCTTCTGCAATTCAGTAGTCTCCCCCAATTCAGTGCGATCTCCCGCAATTCCCGTCTCCCGCCAAACTTGTATTTTCTCCAACAATTCAGTCTGATCTTCCAACCAAACGTGTATTTTCTCCAACAATTCTGTCTGATCTTCCAACCAAACGTGTATTTTCTCCAACAATTCTGTCTGATCTTCCAACCAAACGTGTATTTTCTCCAACAATTCTGTCTGATCTTCCAACCAAACGTGTATTTTCTCCAACAATTCTGTCTGATCTTCCAACCAAACGTGTATTTTCTCCAACAATTCAGTCTGATCTTCCGTCAAGCTTGTATTTTCTCACGCAGTTCATTCCAATCTCCCACAATTCAGTCTGATCTTCCGCCAAGCTTGTATTTTCTCACGCAGTTCATTCCAATCTCCCATCAAACTTGTATTTTCTCAGGCAGTTCAGTATAGTCTCCCGCAATTCAGTCCAGTCTCCTGCAATTCAGTATAGTCTCCTGCAACTCAGTAGTCTTCCTCAATTCAGTATAGTCTTCCTCAATTCAGTATAGTCTCCCGCAATTCAGTATAGTCTGCCGCAATTCAGTAGTCTTCCGCAATTCAGTATAATCTTCCTCAATTCAGTATAGTCTCCCGCAATTCAGTATAGTCTTCCCTTAATTCAGTATAGTCTTCCTCAATTCAGTATAATCTTCCTCAATTCAGTATAGTCTTCCCTTAATTCAGTATAGTCTTCCTCAATTCAGTATAGTCTTCCTCAATTCAGTATAGTCTTTTTCAATTCAGTATAGTCTTTCTCAATTCAGTATAGTCTCCCGCAATTCAGTATAGTCTTTCTCAATTCAGTATAGTCTCCCGCAATTCAGTATAGTCTCTCGCAATTCAGTATAGTCTCCCACAATTCAGTATAGTCTCCCACAATTTAGTATAGTCTTTCTCAATTCAGTATAGTCTCCCGCAATTCAGTATAATCTCCCACAATTCAGTATAGTCTCCCACAATTCAGTATAGTCTCCCGCAATTCAGTATAGTCTTTCTCGATTGAGTATAGTCTCCTGCAATTCAGTATAGTCTCCCGCAATTCAGTATAGTCTCCCGCAATTCAGTATAGTCTCCCGCAATTCAGTATAGTCTTTCTCAATTCAGTATAGTCTCCCGCAATTCAGTATAGTCTCCCGCAATTCAGTATAGTCTCCCGCAATTCAGTATAGTCTTTCTCGATTGAGTATAGTCTTTTTCAATTCAGTATAGTCTTTCTCAATTCAGTATAGTCTCCCGCAATTCAGTATAGTCTCCCGCAATTCAGTATAGTCTTTCTCAATTCAGTATAGTCTCCCGCAATTCAGTATAGTCTCCCACAATTCAGTATAGTCTTTCTCAATTCAGTATAGTCTCCCGCAATTCAGTATAGTCTCCCGCAATTCAGTATAGTCTTTCTCAATTCAGTATAGTCTCCCGCAATTCAGTATAGTCTCCCACAATTCAGTATAGTCTCCCACAATTCAGTATAGTCTCCCGCTATAACTTTCAGAAAGAACTGAAACACGTAAAGACTGGTATTAAAGTGTGGGAGCTTTAAGTCTGAGACTGAGACTAAACTTTCCCTCCATCCACCCTAACACTGCCGCACCAGCCCGGAGTGAGGATGAAGCCGTGACCCACGTTAAGACTAATGCTGTGTTGGGACTGAACAGTCTGCTGGGCGTCTGCGGAGACGGGAATGCGTCTCTGATTGAGCGGAGGGCATCTGTTCTCTCGTTAGCGCGGGAGCCGCAGTACTGACGGAGCCATGTTGACTTTAATTAATATTGAAGACGCAGCAGGAGAGACTGAGCTCCACCGGCCGGATCGGAGCGCCAGCATTCCCAACCCTGTTTATCAAACACCAATAAACCACACGCAGTTACACACACACTACTCATACACAATCAGGGATCTACACACTCGAGTCACATTATTATGACCACGTCCTACTTTGGTAGATAGCAGTGTTCAGGAGAATGTTTAGGTGACATTCTCTGGACCCACCCATCCATGTGAAAGACCCTCTCAACTGATTTAGGTCTGAATCCATCTTTGCAGATCACATACACCATACATGCTGATTGTCCTCTCTGGGGCGCTTGGGATCTTCCAGCAGGACGATGAGACACGTCACATGGCTAGAAATGTCCAACATTTGGTTGGAGACTTGAACCCAACTGGGCATCTGTGGGACCACAGATTCAGTACATTCTCGCACAATTCAGTCCAATCTTCCGCATTTCAGTACAGTCTCCCACAATTCAGTACAGTCTCCCACAATTCAGTACAGTCTCCCACAGTTCAGTCCAATCTTCCGCATTTCAGTACAGTCTCCCACAATTCAGTACAGTCTCCCACAGTTCAGTCCAATCTTCCGCATTTCAGTACAGTCTCCCACAATTCAGTACAGTCTCCCACAGTTCAGTACAGTCTCCCACAGTTCAGTCCAATCTTCCGCATTTCAGTACAGTCTCCCACAATTCAGTACAGTCTCCCACAGTTCAGTCCAATCTTCCGCATTTCAGTACAGTCTCCCACAATTCAGTACAGTCTCCCACAATTCAGTACAGTCTCCCACAGTTCAGTCCAATCTTCCGCATTTCAGTACAGTCTCCCACAATTCAGTAGTCTCCCACAATTCAGTCCGATTTTCTGCAGTTCAGTACAGTCTCCCACAATTCAGTACAGTCTCCCACAATTCAGTACAGTCTCCCACAATTCAGTACAGTCTCCCACAATTCAATATGATTATCTGCATTTCAGCACGGTCTTATGCAATTCAGTAGAGTCTTCCACAATTTTGTCAGATCTTCCGCAATTCAGTAGTGGGTGGTGGTGTTGAACTTCCCAGCAAGTAACGCTGAACCTGAACGTGGCCGGCATCTTGAAAGCCGCCATATTGGATCAAGGGTAAGTGTTTCCAATGGGAAGTTGGTTGTGTAACAGATCAAAGAAGATCAGAATTGATCAGAAATTGATTGATGTAATCAGATTTGTAATATCTCTTGTGGTTCAAACGTTATCAACACAGAAAGTTACAACAACAACCACCTTGAACACCATGTTCAGTGAACTGTCCTGCGGCTGAACTACGTATTCAGATCTGTGTTCAGATAACCACAAGAGAAATTGCAAATCTGATTGCACCAATCGATTTCTTTGATCTTCTACACGACCACCTAAACTTCTAAACTTGCCCTTGATCCAAGACGGCGGCCATGTTCGGGACATAGCCTAAAAGATAGACCCCCTCACCCGTTACATGCTGGGGTCTTCAGATACGTCATCTTCTCTTTCTTTTCTGAAATGAAAGGGTGTCCTGTGATTTTTGACTCACACTGTTTGACTAATCGCTGTCATTCTTTAATTTCAGTGTAAGTCAATGGAACCAGAATTTTTGCTGAGCTATTTAAAGCATTTCTATATATATATATATATATACACACACAGCACCTTTGGTTGTAGTGGAATTTTTTATTCCCCTGATGATGAAAACTGATGCTGGAGTATGTATGTAAGCCACGCATAGTCTATCAATGTCAATTTTATTTATAAAGCACTTTATAAAACAACAACTGTTAACCAAAGTGCTGTCCAGTAATGAATATGTAAGACATACATAAAAACAAACAAACAAACAAACAAAACCACAATATTAACTCTCAACTACATTTAAAGCCAAAGAATAAAAATGAGATTTCTGGTGGGATTTAAAAACTAGCAGTGTGGGGGCTAGCCTAGCATGTAGTGGCAACTCATTCCATAGTTTAGGGGCTGTAACTGAAAAGGCACGATCACCCCTGTGCTTCAGCCTGGATTTAGGGACCACCAAAAGCTCAGAGAGATAGGCTGGAGCTAAGCCTTTCAATGATCTATAAACAGCAGCATTTTGTACCAACTGTAGTCGTGCAATGGCATCAGTGCAGACTGGAAGGCTGTGTTGGTTGAAGACTGGAGGGCTGTGTTGGTTGAAGACTGGAGGGCTGTGTTGGTTGAAGACTGGAGGGCTGTGTTGGTTGAAGTCTGGAGGGCTGTGTTGGTTGAAGACTGGAGGGCTGTGTTGGTTGAAGACTGGAGGGCTGTGTTGGTTGAAGACTGGAGGGCTGTGTTGGTTGAAGTCTGGAGGGCTGTGTTGGTTAAAGTCTGGAGGGCTGTGTTGGTTGAAGACTGGAGGGCTGTGTTGGTTAAAGACTGGAGGGCTGTGTTGGTTGAAGTCTGGAGGGCTGTGTTGGTTGAAGACTGGAGGGCTGTGTTGGTTGAAGACTGGAGGGCTGTGTTGGTTGAAGTCTGGAGGGCTGTGTTGGTTAAAGTCTGGAGGGCTGTGTTGGTTGAAGACTGGAGGGCTGTGTTGGTTGAAGACTGGAGGGCTGTGTTGGTTGAAGACTGGAAGGCTGTGTTGGTTGAAGACTGGAGGGCTGCGTTGGTTGAAGACTGGAGGGCTGCATTGGTTGAAGACTGAAGGGCTGTGTTGGTTGAAGACTGGAGGGCTGTGTTGGTTGAAGACTGGAAGGCTGCGTTGGTTGAAGACTGGAAGGCTGTGTTGGTTGAAGACTGGAAGGCTGTGTTGGTTGAAGTCTGGAGGGCTGTGTTGGTTGAAGACTGGAGGGCTGTGTTGGTTGAAGACTGGAGGGCTGTGTTGGTTGAAGACTGGAGGGCTGCGTTGGTTGAAGACTGGAGGGCTGCATTGGTTGAAGACTGGAGGGCTGTGTTGGTTGAAGACTGGAGGGCTGTGTTGGTTGAAGTTTGGAGGGCTGTGTTGGTTGAAGACTGGAGGGCTGTGTTGGTTGAAGACTGGAGGGCTGTGTTGGTTGAAGACTGGAGGGCTGTGTTGGTTGAAGTCTGGAGGGCTGTGTTGGTTGAAGACTGGAGGGCTGTGTTGGTTGTTTAAGGTGGAGAAAGGCAGGAAGAGCTCTGTACTGGTTATTTAAGGTGGAGAAAGGCAGGAGGAGCTATGTGCTGGTTATTTAAGGTGGAGAAAGGCAGGAGGATCTCTGTACTGGTTATTTAAGGTGGAGAAAGGCAGGAGGAGCTCTGTACTGGTTATTTAAGGTGGAGAGAGACAGGAGGAGCTCTGTACTGGTTATTTAAGGTGGAGAAAGGTAGGAGGAGCTGGAGAGCTGTGTTGGTTGAAGTCTGGAGGGCTGTGTTGGTTGAAGTCTGGAGGGCTGCGTTGGTTGAAGACTGGAGGGCTGTGTTGGTTAAAGACTGGAGGGCTGTGTTGGTTGAAGTCTGGAAGGCTGTGTTGGTTGAAGACTGGAGGGCTGTGTTGGTTGAAGTCTGGAGGGCTGTGTTGGTTGAAGTCTGGAGGGCTGTGTTGGTTGAAGACTGGAGGGCTGTGTTGGTTGAAGTCTGGAGGGCTGTGTTGGTTAAAGACTGGAGGGCTGTGTTGGTTGAAGTCTGGAGGGCTGTGTTGGTTGAAGTCTGGAGGGCTGTGTTGGTTGAAGACTGGAGGGCTGTGTTGGTTAAAGACTGGAGGGCTGTGTTGGTTGAAGACTGGAGGGCTGTGTTGGTTGAAGTCTGGAGGGCTGTGTTGGTTGAAGTTTGGAGGGCTGCGTTGGTTGAAGACTGGAGGGCTGTGTTGGTTGAAGTCTGGAGGGCTGTGTTGGTTGAAGTCTGGAGGGCTGTGTTGGTTGAAGTCTGGAGGGCTGTGTTGGTTAAAGACTGGAGGGCTGTGTTGGTTGAAGTCTGGAAGGCTGTGTTGGTTGAAGACTGGAGGGCTGTGTTGGTTGAAGTCTGGAGGGCTGTGTTGGTTGAAGTCTGGAGGGCTGTGTTGGTTGAAGTCTGGAGGGCTGTGTTGGTTGAAGACTGGAGGGCTGTGTTGGTTGAAGTCTGGAGGGCTGTGTTGGTTGAAGACTGGAGGGCTGCGTTGGTTGAAGTCTGGAGGGCTGCGTTGGTTGAAGACTGGAGGGCTGCGTTGGTTGAAGACTGGAGGGCTGCGTTGGTTGAAGACTGGAGGGCTGTGTTGGTTGAAGACTGGAGGGCTGTGTTGGTTGAAGTCTGGAGGGCTGTGTTGGTTGAAGTCTGGAGGGCTGTGTTGGTTGAAGACTGGAGGGCTGTGTTGGTTGAAGACTGGTTATTTAAGGTGGAGAGAGACAGGAGGAGCTCTGTACTGGTTATTTAAGGTGGAGAAAGGCAGGAGGAGCTCTGTACTGGTTATTTAAGGTGGAGAGAGGCAGGAGAAGCTCTGTACTGGTTATTTAAGATGGAGGGAGACAGGAGAAGCTCTGTACTGGTTATTTAAGGTGGCGACAGGCAGGAGGAGCTCTGTACTGGTTATTTAAGGTGGAGAGAGACAGGAGGAGCTCTGTACTGGTTATTTAAGGTGGAGAAAGACAGGAGGAGCTCTGTACTGGTTATTTAAGGTGGCGACAGGCAGGAGGAGCTCTGTACTGGTTATTTAAGGTGGAGAGAGACAGGAGTAGCTCTGTACTGGTTATTTAAGGTGGAGAGAGACAGGAGAAGCTCTGTACTGGTTATTTAAGGTGGAGAAAGGCAGGAGGAGCTCTGTACTGGTTATTTAAGGTGCAAAAGGACAGGAGGAGCTCTGTACTGGTTATTTAAGGTGGAAAAGGACAGGAGGAGCTCTGTACTGGTTATTTAATGTGCAGAAAGGCAGGAGGAGCTCTGTACTGGTTATTTAAGGTGGAGAAAGGTAGGAGGAGCTCTGTACTGGTTATTTAAGGTGGAGAAAGACAGGAGGAGCTCTGTACTGATTATTTAAGGTGGAGAAAGGCAGGAGGAGCTCTGTACTGGTTATTTAAGGTGGAGAAAGGCAGGAGGAGCTCTGTACTGGTTATTTAAGGTGGAGAAAGGCAGGAGGAGCTCTGTACTGGTTATTTAAGGTGGAGAAAGGCAGGAGGAGCTCTGTACTGGTTATTTAAGGTGGAGAAAGACAGGAGGGGCTCTGTACTGGTTATTTAAGGTGAAGAAAGACAGGAGGAGCTCTGTACTGGTTATTTAAGGTGGAGAAAGGCAGGAGGAGATCTGTGCTGGTTATTTAAGGTGGAGAAAGGCAGGAGGAGCTCTGTGCTGGTTATTTAAGGCGGAGAAAGGCAGGAGGAGCTCTGTACTGGTTATTTAAGGTGGAGAAAGGCAGGAGGAGCTCTGTACTGGTTATTTAAGGTGGAGAAAGGCAGGAGGAGCTCTGTACTGGTTATTTAAGGTGGAGAGAGGCAGGAGGAGCTCTGTACTGGTTATTTAAGGTGGAGAACGGCAGGAGGAGCTCTGTGCTGGTTATTTAAGGTGGAAAAAGGCAGGAGGAGCTCTGTACTGGTTGTTTAAGGTGGAGAAAGACAGGAGGAGCTCTGTACTGGTTGTTTAAGGTGGAGAGAGACAGGAGGAGCTCTGTACTGGTTATTTAAGGTGGAGAAAGGCAGGAGGAGCTCTGTACTGGTTATTTAAGGTGGAGAGAGACAGGAGGATCTCTGTACTGGTTATTTAAGGTGGAGAAAGGCAGGAGGAGCTCTGTACTGGTTATTTAAGGTGGAGAAAGGCAGGAGGAGCTCTGTACTGGTTATTTAAGGTGGAGAGAGACAGGAGGAGCTCTGTACTGGTTATTTAAGGTGGAGAGAGACAGGAGGAGCTCTGTACTGATTATTTAAGGTGGAGAAAAGCAGGAGGAGCTCTGTACTGGTTATTTAAGGTGGAGAGAGACAGGAGGAGCTCTGTACTGGTTATTTAAGGTGGAGAGAGACAGGAGGAGCTCTGTACTGGTTATTTAAGGTGGAGAAAGACAGGAGGAGCTCTGTGCTGGTTATTTAAGGTGGAGAAAGACAGGAGGAGCTCTGTACTGGTTATTTAAGGTGGAGAAAAGCAGGAGGAGCTCTGTACTGGTTATTTAAGGTGGAGAAAAGCAGGAGGAGCTCTGTACTGGTTATTTAAGGTGGAGAGAGACAGGAGGAGCTCTGTACTGGTTATTTAAGGTGGAGAAAGGCAGGAGGAGCTCTGTACTGGTTATTTAAGGTGGAGAAAAGCAGGAGGAGCTCTGTACTGGTTATTTAAGGTGAAGAGAGACAGGAGGAGCTCTGTACTGGTTATTTAAGGTGAAGAGAGACAGGAGGAGCTCTGTACTGGTTATTTAAGGTGGAGAGAGACAGGAGGAGCTCTGTACTGGTTATTTAAGGTGGAGAAAGGCAGGAGGAGCTCTGTACTGGTTATTTAAGGTGGAGAGAGACAGGAGGAGCTCTGTACTGGTTATTTAAGGTGGAGAGAGACAGGAGGAGCTCTGTACTGGTTATTTAAGGTGGAGAGAGACAGGAGGAGCTCTGTACTGGTTATTTAAGGTGGAGAGAGACAGGAGGAGCTCTGTACTGGTTATTTAAGGTGGAGAAAAGCAGGAGGAGCTCTGTACTGGTTATTTAAGGTGGAGAGAGACAGGAGGAGCTCTGTACTGGTTGTTTAAGGTGGAGAGAGACAGGAGGAGCTCTGTACTGGTTATTTAAGGTGGAGAGAGACAGGAGGAGCTCTGTACTGGTTATTTAAGGTGGAGAGAGACAGGAGGAGCTCTGTACTGGTTATTTAAGGTGGAGAAAGGCAGGAGGAGCTCTGTACTGGTTATTTAAGGTGGAGAAAGGCAGGAGGAGCTCTGTGCTGGTTATTTAAGGTGGAGAAAGGCAGGAGGAGCTCTGTACTGGTTATTTAAGGTGGAGAAAGGCAGGAGGAGCTCTGTACTGGTTATTTAAGGTGGAGAGAGGCAGGAGGAGCTCTGTACTGGTTATTTAAGGTGGAGAAAGGCAGGAGGAGCTCTGTGCTGGTTATTTAAGGTGGAGAAAGGCAGGAGGAGCTCTGTACTGGTTATTTAAGGTGGAGAGAGGCAGGAGGAGCTCTGTACTGGTTATTTAAGGTGGAGAAAGGCAGGAGGAGCTCTGTGCTGGTTATTTAAGGTGGAGAAAGGCAGGAGGAGCTCTGTACTGTTTATTTAAGGTGGAGAAAGGCAGGATGAGCTCTGTACTGGTTATTTAAGGTGGAGAAAGACAGGAGGAGATCTCTGCTGGTTATTTAAGGTGGAGAAAGGCAGGAGGAGCTCTGTGCTGGTTATTTAAGGTGGAGAAAGGCAGGAGGAGCTCTGTACTGGTTATTTAAGGTGGAGAAAGGCAGGAGGAGCGCTGTACTGGTTATTTAAGGTGGAGAGAGACAGGAGGAGCTCTGTACTGGTTATTTAAGGTGGAGAGAGACAGGAGGAGCTCTGTACTGGTTATTTAAGGTGGAGAGAGCCAGGAGGAGCTCTGTACTGGTTATTTAAGGTGAAGAGAGACAGGAGGAGCTCTGTACTGGTTATTTAAGGTGGAGAGAGACAGGAGGAGCTCTGTACTGGTTATTTAAGGTGGAGAAAGGCAGGAGGAGCTCTGTACTGGTTATTTAAGGTGGAGAGAGACAGGAGGAGCTCTGTACTGGTTATTTAAGGTGGAGAGAGACAGGAGGAGCTCTGTACTGGTTATTTAAGGTGGAGAGAGCCAGGAGGAGCTCTGTACTGGTTATTTAAGGTGGAGAGAGACAGGAGGAGCTCTGTACTGGTTATTTAAGGTGGAGAGAGACAGGAGGAGCTCTGTACTGGTTATTTAAGGTGGAGAGAGACAGGAGGAGCTCTGTACTGGTTATTTAAGGTGGAGAAAAGCAGGAGGAGCTCTGTACTGGTTATTTAAGGTGGAGAGAGACAGGAGGAGCTCTGTACTGGTTGTTTAAGGTGGAGAGAGACAGGAGGAGCTCTGTACTGGTTATTTAAGGTGGAGAGAGACAGGAGGAGCTCTGTACTGGTTATTTAAGGTGGAGAGAGACAGGAGGAGCTCTGTACTGGTTATTTAAGGTGGAGAAAGACAGGAGGAGCTCTGTACTGGTTATTTAAGGTGGAGAGAGACAGGAGGAGCTCTGTACTGGTTATTTAAGGTGGAGAGAGACAGGAGGAGCTCTGTACTGGTTATTTAAGGTGGAGAGAGACAGGAGGAGCTCTGTACTGGTTATTTAAGGTGGAGAAAGGCAGGAGGAGCTCTGTACTGGTTGTTTAAGGTGGAGAAAGACAGGAGGAGCTCTGTACTGGTTATTTAAGGTGGAGAGAGACAGGAGGAGCTCTGTACTGGTTATTTAAGGTGGAGAGAGACAGGAGGGGCTCTGTACTGGTTATTTAAGGTGGAGAGAGACAGGAGGGGCTCTGTACTGGTTATTTAAGGTGGAGAGAGACAGGAGGAGCTCTGTACTGGTTATTTAAGGTGGAGAGAGACAGGGGGAGCTCTGTACTGGTTATTTAAGGTGGAGAAAGACAGGAGGAGCTCTGTACTGGTTATTTAAGGTGAAGAAAGACAGGAGGAGCTCTGTACTGGTTATTTAAGGTGGAGAAAGGCAGGAGGAGCTCTGTACTGGTTATTTAAGGTGGAGAAAGACAGGAGGAGCTCTGTACTGGTTATTTAAGGTGGAGAAAGACAGGAGGAGCTCTGTACTGGTTATTTAAGGTGGAGAAAGGCAGGAGGAGCTCTGTACTGGTTGTTTAAGGTGGAGAGAGACAGGAGGAGCTCTGTACTGGTTATTTAAGGTGGAGAAAGACAGGAGGAGCTCTGTACTGGTTATTTAAGGTGGAGAAAGGCAGGAGGAGCTCTGTACTGGTTATTTAAGGTGGAGAAAGGCAGGAGGAGCTCTGTACTGGTTATTTAAGGTGGAGAAAGGCAGGAGGAGCTCTGTACTGGTTATTTAAGGTGGAGAGAGACAGGAGGAGCTCTTTACTGGTTATTTAAGGTGGAGAGAGACAGGAGGAGCTCTGTACTGGTTATTTAAGGTGGAGAAAGACAGGAGGAGCTCTGTACTGGTTATTTAAGGTGGAGAAAGGCAGGAGGAGCTCTGTACTGGTTGTTTAAGGTGGAGAGAGACAGGAGGAGCTCTGTACTGGTTATTTAAGGTGGAGAAAGACAGGAGGAGCTCTGTACTGGTTATTTAAGGTGGAGAAAGGCAGGAGGAGCTCTGTACTGGTTATTTAAGGTGGAGAAAGGCAGGAGGAGCTCTGTACTGGTTATTTAAGGTGGAGAAAGGCAGGAGGAGCTCTGTACTGGTTATTTAAGGTGGAGAGAGACAGGAGGAGCTCTTTACTGGTTATTTAAGGTGGAGAGAGACAGGAGGAGCTCTGTACTGGTTATTTAAGGTGGAGAGAGACAGGAGGAGCTCTGTACTGGTTATTTAAGGTGGAGAGAGACAGGAGGAGCTCTGTACTGGTTATTTAAGGTGGAGAAAAGCAGGAGGAGCTCTGTACTGGTTATTTAAGGTGGAGAGAGACAGGAGGAGCTCTGTACTGGTTGTTTAAGGTGGAGAGAGACAGGAGGAGCTCTGTACTGGTTATTTAAGGTGGAGAAAAGCAGGAGGAGCTCTGTACTGGTTATTTAAGGTGGAGAGAGACAGGAGGAGCTCTGTACTGGTTGTTTAAGGTGGAGAGAGACAGGAGGAGCTCTGTACTGGTTATTTAAGGTGGAGAGAGACAGGAGGAGCTCTGTACTGGTTATTTAAGGTGGAGAGAGACAGGAGGAGCTCTGTACTGGTTATTTAAGGTGGAGAGAGACAGGAGGAGCTCTGTACTGGTTATTTAAGGTGGAGAGAGACAGGAGGAGCTCTTTACTGGTTATTTAAGGTGGAGAAAGGCAGGAGGAGCTCTGTACTGGTTATTTAAGGTGGAGAGAGACAGGAGGAGCTCTGTACTGGTTATTTAAGGTGGAGAAAGGCAGGAGGAGCTCTGTACTGGTTATTTAAGGTGGAGAAAGGCAGGAGGAGCTCTGTACTGGTTATTTAAGGTGGAGAAAGACAGGAGGAGCTCTGTACTGGTTATTTAAGGTGGAGAAAGGCAGGAGGAGCTCTGTACTGGTTATTTAAGGTGGAGAAAGGCAGGAGGAGCTCTGTACTGGTTATTTAAGGTGGAGAAAGGCAGGAGGAGCTCTGTACTGGTTATTTAAGGTGGAGAGAGACAGGAGGAGCTCTTTACTGGTTATTTAAGGTGGAGAGAGACAGGAGGAGCTCTGTACTGGTTATTTAAGGTGGAGAGAGACAGGAGGAGCTCTGTACTGGTTATTTAAGGTGGAGAGAGACAGGAGGAGCTCTGTACTGGTTATTTAAGGTGGAGAGAGACAGGAGGAGCTCTGTACTGGTTATTTAAGGTGGAGAAAAGCAGGAGGAGCTCTGTACTGGTTATTTAAGGTGGAGAGAGACAGGAGGAGCTCTGTACTGGTTGTTTAAGGTGGAGAGAGACAGGAGGAGCTCTGTACTGGTTATTTAAGGTGGAGAAAAGCAGGAGGAGCTCTGTACTGGTTATTTAAGGTGGAGAGAGACAGGAGGAGCTCTGTACTGGTTGTTTAAGGTGGAGAGAGACAGGAGGAGCTCTGTACTGGTTATTTAAGGTGGAGAGAGACAGGAGGAGCTCTGTACTGGTTATTTAAGGTGGAGAGAGACAGGAGGAGCTCTGTACTGGTTATTTAAGGTGGAGAGAGACAGGAGGAGCTCTGTACTGGTTATTTAAGGTGGAGAGAGACAGGAGGAGCTCTTTACTGGTTATTTAAGGTGGAGAAAGGCAGGAGGAGCTCTGTACTGGTTATTTAAGGTGGAGAGAGACAGGAGGAGCTCTGTACTGGTTATTTAAGGTGGAGAAAGGCAGGAGGAGCTCTGTACTGGTTATTTAAGGTGGAGAAAGGCAGGAGGAGCTCTGTACTGGTTATTTAAGGTGGAGAAAGACAGGAGGAGCTCTGTACTGGTTATTTAAGGTGGAGAGAGACAGGAGGAGCTCTGTACTGGTTATTTAAGGTGGAGAGAGACAGGAGGAGCTCTGTACTGGTTATTTAAGGTGGAGAGAGACAGGAGGAGCTCTGTACTGGTTATTTAAGGTGGAGAAAGGCAGGAGGAGCTCTGATTTGTGCTGCTGTGTAGCTCTGTTCTGCGAGTGTTGGGTTGAAGCGAGAGAGAAGGCTGTGGATGGCGTGCGGTGTGAAGGCTGGAGTGATGAAGTTCCCTGATGGGTGGATGAGTGTTTCCAGCATGTCTAATGTATCTGCGGCTCCTTGGCCTGTGTAGGAGGCAGCGCTCCTGCCCATCAGAGCCATGACACAGCAAAAACTCGGCTCTCCGCTCCAGCCTGCTCTGTCCGTGGGCTGCTGGCCCGATTCCCACTCTCCACAATCACAGGCCTCACTGCGCAGTACAGTGGCCTCGCAGGAGGAGCCGCACACCGTCCACACAGCTCCTCACTGCAGCTCGCGGCTGCCCGGATCACTCAGTACACACGGCACACTATCTCCTATTTACTGGTGTAACGTTTAAACATATCGGCTGTAAACACGTCTCGCTGTGTGCTGTTGTCTCAATATAGACTCAAATTATAATATAATATGATATAATAATATTTCAGTTCCTCATTACCACATAATTAACTCACTGCTCGTCCTGCCCGGCGTCTCTGAGCTGCAAAAAAACAAACAAAAAAAACATGTTTATAAAAAGATGGAAGAAGATATTTCTACTCAACGCACAAACCTAATCATGGTAGTCTAGAGTGCTGGATGGAAACCACTTCATTCACATTTTATTCTGCTGAAATTTCATGAATGCACAGATAGGAGGCGCTCTCTACTGGTTATTTCATGAATGCACATAGAATTTGGACATGGTTTGACTGGAAACCTGACTGTACACCTTCTATACAGACTCACATATATGCCAGAACACAAATACACACATATTAACAACCACCCGGGAAACCAAAGCAGTAGGAGTGATTAGGGCGCCTGTGAAAATGCCTTTAACGCCCAAAACCAACATTTCTCATTTCAGAACCTCTTAATTTAAGTTATAACCATATTAGATTCTAATTAAATGTAAATGTAGCCCAGTACGTAATGCACTAGGGGTGTAAGAAAATATCAAAAATATCGAGTATCGGGATGTTATGTTTAGTGATACTGTATCGATTCTCAACAACACAGTATCGATACACAGATTCCTGGCAGACAGTGAATCATTGTGTGTTGTGTTTTAACCTCTGACCAATAGATGGCAGTGTTGTAATCCATTTTAGCTCCACTCCAACATTAACAAGCAGCACAAGGACGCAATGCTATTGTAAACATTGGCAAAGCTGTTCATACAGTGGTGTGTTTTAATAGTAGGATTTGAAAAATATGCAATATATCACTTTACTTACAGTATCGCAGTATATTGTGATATATTGAATCATGACCGCTGTATCACTATATGTATTGTATCACCAGGTTCTTTCCAATACTAAGCCCTATAATGCACTATATATATATATATTAGCTACGAGGTTAACGCTGCTACCAGATGCTGGAAAAGTCACCCAAACTGTTTCCGTGACTGTGTGTCCAAACTTTCCCCAACTGTCTCAAACTGTATCCGGACAGAGAAGATTATGATTATAACTCTCGATAAATTTTAAAAAATCATTTAAAAACTGGTCAGTGTAGCTGTAAGTATTTGAAGATGGAGAAATGCCGCGTTCACACGTTCGTGGTACTAAAACGGTGGGAACCCAGCCATTCCATTGTTGGCTAAGGAGCCGGAAAATTGGTGGAATGGTCCATCAGTTCAACTTTCCCAACTTTTTCCGTGAAATAAACCAGACTTCTCAGGGGGTCACGGATGCCAAACGTCTCGTTGTTGAAGCTCCTCTGGTCACCAGTTAATTAAATTAAATGTAGCCCAGCGTGTAGTCTAATCAATTTATTGCACAACTGTGTTCACATATTCTCAAACTGTAGGTACTCCACATATAGGAAACCTAGAAGAAGCTATTTGGGGGTGATTCTAGGAGAAAAGCTCACATTCCAGGTTCTAAACGAGAGAAAACGGCCAAATACGAGACTGTAAAGACTATAAAGTTAATAACGTGACCAGCTGAACATCAGAACCTCTCAGTAGTGTGTTGGTTGGATTGCTGCGCTCAGGTCTCTATGACGTCCACTGTTGTAGCTTCCTGACTCAGACCGCTGGGTGTTCCTCCCCTGTTACTGTGAGTCAGAAGGAGGTGAAGACACCTCCACCTTTTTTTTTTTATACACTCTATGAAGCAAACCGGGGGATTTCATTCATAACGTGTTCTTATTAGATCTCCAGTAACGAGCCCACAGCTGGAGTCCCTGGCTCCCACTTCAGCTCTATCTGAAAATGAAATTAGCCTGACTTCTATTCTTTAGTCTCTTTTCATAAAGTATAAAAATGAGCTTTTCTTTGTGTTGGTTGACGTTTCCTTCTGGTTTCTATAGCAAACAGTGCTGTTACGGACTAACGAGCTACTCTAATCACAGCACGTTTACCTGTAGTGGAAACTCAGTAGAGACTCAGCAGGTGAACACGCCCCAGTCTCTACTCAGCAGAGACTCGGTAGAGACTCAGTAGAGACTCAGTAGAGACTCAGCAGAGACTCAGTAGAGACTCAGCAGAGACTCAGCAGAGACTCAGCAGAGACTCAGCAGGGACTCAGTAGAGACTCAGCAGAGACTCAGCAGGGACTCAGTAGAGACTCAGCAGAGACTCAGCAGAGACTCAGCAGAGACTCAGTAGGGACTCAGCAGAGACTCAGCAGAGACTCAGCAGAGACTCAGTAGGGACTCAGTAGAGACTCGGCAGAGACTCGGCAGAGACTCGGCAGAAACTCGGTAGGGACTCGGTAGAGACTCGGCAGAGACTCGGCAGAGACTCGGTAGAGACTCGGCAGAGACTCGGCAGAGACTCAGTAGAGACTCAGTAGAGACTCAGCAGAGACTCAGCAGAGACTCAGCAGAGACTCAGTAGGGACTCCGTAGGGACTCAGTAGGGACTAGCTGTCTGTTGCTGTTAGTGGGCTTGTTTGGGGCTCAGAAATAGGAATTTAAATCAGATAGGAATCGAGTTTTGGGCAGTGTAGTACATGCTGGGGTTAAAGGACCAGTCCACCCTGATCGCACCATAACTTTATCTTCTGGTGTTTAATGAAACAGAGAAGCGAATCTGGTAAAGCGCTGATGAGCAGGTGCTGAAGAGCATCAGCAGTTCAGAACATCGTCCTGGAGCTCCACTCTAAACTATACATACTGCCCAGGGGCCACGCCCACGCTGACCAGCTGTCTGGACCGCTATAGTGATGATGGTGATTTATGACTGTTCAGCTGGCCAGCGGCTATTTATCATTACATCCTTCAGAGAGAGAGAGAGAGAGAGAGAGAGAGAGAGAGAGAGAGAGAGAGAAGAGAAAAAGAGAGATAATGAGAGAAAGAAGAGAAGAGAGAGAGATAAAGAGAGAGAGAGAGAGAGAGAGAGAGAGAGAGAGAGAAGAGAAAAAGAGAGATAATGAGAGAAAGAAGAGAAGAGAGAGAGATAAAGAGAGAGATAGGGAGAGAGAGAGAAGAGGAGACAGAAGAGAAAGAGAAAGAGAGAGAGATAAAGAGAGAAAGAAGAGAAGAGAGGGAGAGGAGACAGCGATAAAGAGAGAAATAGGGAGAGAGAGAAGGAGAGAGAGAAGAGAAAGAGAAAGAGATAACAAGAGAAAGAAGAGAAGAGAGAGAGATAACGAGAGAAAGAGAGAGAGAGAGAGAAGGAGAGACAAAAGAGAAAGAGAAAGAGAGAGATAAAGAGAGAAAGAAGAGAAGTGAGGGAGAGGAGACGGCGATAAAGAGAGAAATAGGGAGAGAGAGAGAAGGAGAGACAGAAGAGAAAGAGAGAGAGATAAAGAGAGAAAGAAGAGAAGAGAGAGAGATAACGAGAGAAAGAGATAGAGAGAGAGAAGGAGAGACAGAAGAGAAAGAGAGAGAGATAAAGAGAGAAGTAGGGAGAGAGAGAGAAGGAGAGACAGAAGAGAAAGAGAGAGAGAAGGAGAGACAGAAGAGAAAGAGAGAGAGATAAAGAGAGAAAGAAGAGAGAGAGAGATAAAGAGAGAAAGAAGAGAAGAATGTGCGGCGGGTCCTATGTTTACCTACAGTGATGAACTAAACAGCTTATGGTTCCATAATGTGCTGTAATTACCGCGCGTCCCTGATGAGTTTAAATAGCTGCTAAAATAATTTCACTCTTTTCCCACTTGTGTTAATTTTGGATGAGAGCCAAACTCCCCCTCCCTGCCCCCCGCACCTCCAGCCCACCCCCCCCCCCCAACAACCCCCCCCACCAAACCTCTCATATCTAACCTGCACTACATACTTCACAAGCAGCTTCTACAGTGACTCTTTAATTGAGTCATTAGACGAGAGAGATAGAGAGATAGGGAGATGGAGATAGACAGACAGAGAGAGAGATGGAGATAGATGGAGAGAAAGAGAGAGAAAGATAGAGAGACGGAGAGAGGAAGACAGAGAGATAGAGAGATGGAGATAGACAGAGAGAGAGAGAGTTGGAGAGAGACAGAAATAGAGATAGAGAGATGGAGATAGACAGAGAGAGAGAGAGGTGGAGGGAGACAGAGACAGAGATAGAGATAGAGAGATGGAGAGAGAGAGAGATGGAGCTAGACGGAGAGAGAGAGAGATGGAGATAGACGGAGAGAGAGAGAGATGGAGATAGACGGAGAGAGAGAGAAGAGAGATGAAGAGAGGAAGAATGAGAGAGAGAGAGAGAGAGAGAGAGAGAGAGAGGGAGAGAGTGAGAGAGAGGTGGAGAGAAACAGAGAGAGGTAGTGAGAGAGAGAGGTGGAGAGAGATGGAGATAGATGGAGAGAGAGAGTGAGAGAGAGGTGGAGAGAGATAGAGAGTGAGAGAGAGAGAGAGGTGGAGAGAGATGGAGATAGACGGAGAGAGAGAGAGAGAGAGAAAGATAGAGAGACGGAGAGAGGAAGACAGAGAGATAGAGAGATGGAGATAAACAGAGAGAGAGAGAGATGGAGATAGACAGAGAGAGAGAGAGAGAGAAAGATAGAGAGACGGAGAGAGGAAGACATAGAGAGATAAAGAGATGGAGATAGACAGAGAGATAAAGAGATGGAGATAGACAGAGAGATAGAGAGATGGAGAGAGAGAGAGAGATGGAGATAGACAGAGAGATAGAGAGATGGAGATAGACAGAGAGAGAGATGGAGATAGACGGAGAGAGAGAGAAGAGAGATGAAGAGAGGAAGAATGAGAGAGATAGAGAGAGAGATAGAGGTGGAGAGAGATGGAGATAGACGGAAAGAGAGAGGTGGAGAGAGATAGAGAGTGAGAGAGAGATAGAGAGAGAGAGTGAGAGAGAGGTGGAGAGAGATGGAGATAGATGGAGAGAGAGAGATGGAGAGATGGAGAGAGAGAGAGGTGGAGAGAGATAGAGAGTGAGAGAGAGATAGAGAGAGAGAGTGAGAGAGAGGTGGAGAGAGATGGAGATAGATGGAGAGAGAGAGATAGAGAGATGGAGAGAGAGAGAGGTGGAGAGAGATTGAGAGAGAGAGAGAGGTGGAGAGAGGCAGAGAGAGGTGGAGAGAGGCAGAGAGAGATAGAGACGGAGAGAGAGTGAGGGAGAAAGATGGAGAGAGAGATAGAGAGATGGAGATAGACAGAGAGAGAGAGAGAGAGAGAGAGAGAGAGAGAGGTGGAGAGAGATAGAGAGAGAGAGATAGAGAGAAAGAGAGGTGGAGAGAGAGATAGATAGACGGAGAGAGAGAGATAGACAGATAGAGAGATAGACGGAGAGAGAGAGATAGAGAGAGAGATAGATGGAGAGAGAGATAGAGAGGTGGAGAGAGTGAGAGAGATAGAGAGAGAGATAGAGAGAGGTGGAGAGAGGGAGAGGGAGTGAGAGAGATAGAGAGAGAGAGATAGATGGAGAGAGAGATAGAGAGGTGGAGAGAGGGAGAGAGAGTGAGAGAGATAGAGAGAGAGAGATAGAGAGTGAGAGAGAGATAGATGGAGAGAGAGATAGAGAGGTGGAGAGAGGGAGAGAGAGTGAGAGAGATAGAGAGAGAGAGATAGATGGAGAGAGAGAGAGAGAGAGATAGATGGAGAGACAGATAGAGAGGTGGAGAGAGGGAGAGAGAGTGAGAGAGAGTGAGAGAGATAGAGAGTGAGAGAGAGATAGATGGAGAGAGAGATAGAGAGGTGGAGAGAGGGAGAGAGAGTGAGAGAGATAGAGAGAGAGAGATAGATGGAGAGAGAGAGAGAGAGAGATAGATGGAGAGACAGATAGAGAGGTGGAGAGAGGGAGAGAGAGTGAGAGAGATAGAGAGAGAGAGATAGATGGAGAGAGAGATAGAGAGGTGGAGAGAGGGAGAGAGAGTGAGAGAGATAGAGAGAGAGAGATAGATGGAGAGAGAGATAGAGAGTGAGAGAGATAGATGTCTAATCACTGCTTTGACTAATGATTGATAATTCCAGTCTTCTTTTCACACAAAGGGCTGTAATTGCGAGCTGGTTATCTGATCTGAAGTCAGATTGTGTCCGCGGTTGTGTCTCGTCATTGTCCCGCTAAGCGCTCTTTGTTGTGAGGAGGAACCGCCGCGTGCCGAGGGGGATCTGATTCAGTGCTGCCGGGGGGGGTTTGTAGGTGTTTCACTGCAGCCGTGAAATAAACCAGACTTCAGGTTTTCAGGGTCGTGGATGTCTGTCGAATTCTAGATGATCCCAGATTAAAATCTGGGTCTGAATCCATCCTTGCAGATCACCATACATGCTGATGGTCTTCTTTGGGGTGGATGGGATCTTCCAGCAAGACAATGAGACACAACACACGACTAGAAATGTCCCACACTGGTTGGAAGAGCTGACCAAGATCTCCAAGTACTACCCTGGACCCCTAATTCCCCAGACTTGAACCTAACTGAGCATCTGTGGGACCACCTGGATGGAGGTGTTGGCTCTATGGATCCTCCTCCACGCTCCCTCCCTGTGGGATGCACTGCAGTCAGCATGATACCTCCAGATACCTGTGACCACCTACCAGGACCTTACCGAGTAGAGATGGACCGATATGGGTTGTTCTATCGCAGATGTTTATGTTTAGAGGTCAGGGTCAGCTGATGGCTGATATGTCCTGCTGATTTTTTTGGCCGATTTTTAGGACCGATATCTAAAAGTGTTCCACTTTATTTACACTAATAATAATAACAACATTTCTAAAGTTTCTCATTTACTAAACCTAAAAAAAAAAAAAAAATAAAAAAATATATATATATATATATATATATATATATATATATATATATATATATATATATATATATATATATATATATATATATATATACATACACACACACCGGGGCTGTGTATCAACAAGAACCTGGCGATATAATACGTACTGCAAGTAAAGTGATTTACTGTGATTTTCAAATCCTATTAAAACACACCACTGTATGAACAGGTTTATCATTGTTTACAATAGCACTGCGCCCTTGTGCTGCTTGTTAATGTTGGAGTGGAGCTGAAAATGGATTACAACACTGCCATCTAGTGGTCAGAGGTTTAAACACAACACACAATAATTCACTGTGTGCCAGGAATCTATGTATTGGAGAATCGATACAGTATCACAAAACAAAATATCCCGATATTCAATATTTTCAATATTTTCAATATTTTCTTACACCCCTAGTAAATATTATAAAAAATATTATATCTGCCCCTAAAAATACAGTCTGACCATATTACTGCTGAAAGAGTGTAACATACATTACATATATATATATATATATTTAAATACAAGATTCTCCGATTATAACAAGCTCTTTCCAGTGATGGTGAGTGAAAGCTGTTTTATTTACTTTCTGTGAGGAGCTTTTAGAGGTGGACGTCTGGTTCCATTCACCTCCACTGTGAACAGATCTGGTTCTCCTGAATGGAGCATTTCACACCAAGCCACTCTGAATAACCCATGAATTTGAAAACGTTGGTGGAATCACCCTTTAAAGGTACAATAGTACCTGACCTTATGTGACCTCACAGGAATTAAGACGCTGCTGTCCATCCGTCCACTCGTCTGCACCTGTTTATCCCTCCGTAACTCTTCCGTTTCTAGGCTTTCCTCTCTTCCCTCCTCCGTTTCTTTGTATCTGCAGTCATAAGCGAGACGTTACAGCTTATTACGAGGCGTCTCGCACGTCGCCTGACACGCCGACACGTCCTTTGTCACCTCCGCGCGCTGAGGGGCTTACGCTAACCGCCGGCGCAGACATCGTTTCTCTCCACTTCACCTGTTAAAACCCTGTTACTGTATGTAAATGTTGTTTCCGGGTCCGGACGCCGCGGAGGCTCGTAGGACGGGCGGGTGTTAAGCGCCGGGTTGTCGGCGTCGGGCGTTCGCTAAAGGCGTGCAAAGTGTTGACAGCGGAGGTGCGGGGCTAATGATCGTACCTCCGGTGTCTCCGCTGATGAGCCAATTAAAGACCAAAAGAAAGTTCTAGAAGGGGAGATTAGACTTGTTTATAAGAGGACGCTGGTAATTGGACCGCTGTTATGGCTTCTCGGCCGCTGTTCTTGGAACGCTTCGAGAAAGCATAAGAAGTGGTTGGACTTATGTAACAAGTATTGAACACGGCAGCAAGGGAGCAGAGACCACCGTCCAGTAGGGGTGTAAGAAAATATCAAAATATCGAGTATCAGGATATTATGTTTTGTGATACTGAACCAATACTCAAAAATATAGTATTGATACACAGATTCCTGACGGACAGTGGATCAGTGTGTTGTGTTTAAACCTCTGACCACTAGATGGCAGTGTTGTAATCCATTTTCAGCTCCACTCCAACATTAACAAGCAGCACAAGGGTGCAGTGATATTGTAAACATTGATAAACCTGTTCATACAGTGGTGTGTTTTAATAGTAGGATTTGAAAAATCACAGTATATCACTTTGCAATATTCGCAGTATATCGCGATATATTGAATCGTGTACTGTATCGCCAGGTTCACCAGCCGGGTGGGTATGAGTGAGATGGTTGCCGAGGGGAGGAACTCTGTTTTGGTGAAGTATGGAGCTGAAATTCTGGAGGACGAAAACGGAGCTCGTCCTTGTGTATTTGGCACTGTGCCAACCCTGATACAGGGTAGCTGAACAGAGAGACAGACACAGACTGATGGGTAGGTAGACGGATAGATGGATAAATAGACAGAGATGTGTAGATGAATGAATGGATGGATTAACAGACAGATGGACAGACAGACACACTGAGATAGATGGATAGCTAAACTAATAGATAGATAGATAGATAGATAGATAGATAGATAGACTGACTAACGGAGACAGTTGATAGTTGACAGTGTAGGTAGTGTTACAGTTTACCTGTACACAGGTAGGTGAAGGTAGTGTTACAGTTTACCTGTACACAGGTAGGTGAAGGTAGTGATACAGTTTACCTGTACACAGGTAGGTGAAGGTAGTGATACAGTTTACCTGTACACAGGTAGGTGAAGGTAGTGATACAGTTTACCTGTACACAGGTAGGTGAAGGTAGTGATACAGTTTACCTGTACACAGGTAGGTGAAGGTAGTGTTACAGTTTATCTGTACACAGGTAGGTGAAGGTAGTGATACAGTTTACCTGTACACAGGTAGGTGAAGGTAGTGTTACAGTTTACCTGTACACAGGTAGGTGAAGGTAGTGTTACAGTTTATCTGTACACAGGTAGGTGAAGGTAGTGTTACAGGTTACCTGTACACAGGTAGATGAAGGTAGTGTTAGTGTTAGTCTCTGAGCTCTCCGGATGTGGAAGTTTAACGGCGACTCTGTTTCTGTGTGCAGGTGTTTCTCTAGCCCCCGCTGCTCATGGCCACCATGTTTAAGAACAGCCTGAAGATGCTGCTGGGGGGCAAGACCAACAGGAAGAGTCGCAACAGCAGCGGTCAGTCTCACCTTTCTCTCTCTCTCTCCGTACTGATGACCACTGAGCGCTTCTCAGCTGCGGCTCAGTCTCCTGAACGTTTACTGCGAGGCTCTGTTTTCTGCATGTCTGTAAACATGAAGGCTGCGTTTTCGGTCTAGACTCGCCTAAAGACTGCTGACCTTTCCCTCCGAGCCCACTGATTAAATGACTAATGTGTAGGTGTTTGTGAAACTTTTCTAATTTTGAACTTGACTTAGGTCAGAAAATAATTTGAGCGATGCTTCTGTGAAAAGATCCTGTGAATTACAGTCTGAGGGATGCTGTTCAGAGTGGCTTTTGGTGGCGGCTGTCACTTCTGGGTTACAGAGACGGCAGTGCGAGTTCGCCGGCAGAATCAAAGAAGCCGACGTGCGAAGAATCAGCGCGTCCACATGATCAGACAAAATCATTTTGTAGACAGTGATGCAGGTTTAACGCTTCACTGATGCAGCTCTTATTCTCTGAAGGCCGGATGGGAATTAATATCAGAGTAGAAACTCTGAACAAACGTTAAGTTGGCTGGAGGTCGGGTTTAATATCTTATTTATGTTTATTGAGTTTCTCCAGGTAGTTGCTATGAGGTTGCTATGTTATTCCAACTTTGCTTGGTGGTTGTTAGGGTCGTTGCAACTGTATTGCTAGGCTGATACCATACAAACTGGCAACCACCTGAGATGCCATTGCAACAGCCTAGCAACACCATAACAACCACCCGGGATGCCATGGCAACACCTTAGCGACAACCTGGTATACTACAGCAATGGCCTAGCAACACTTATCTACCACCTGGGGTACCATAGCACTGGGCTTGTAACACCTTAGTAACCACCTGGGATACCATAGAACTGGCCCATAACACCCTAACAACCACCTGGGATACCATAGCAATGGGCCAGTAACACCACAGCAACACAGCCTAGCACCCCCTTAACGACCACCTGGGATGCTACTGCAATGGCCTAGCAACACTTTAGTTACCACCTGGGGTACAATAGTACTGGGCTAGTAACACCTTAGTAACCACCTAGGATACCATAGCAATGGCCCAGTGACACCATAGCAACCACCTGGGATACGATAGCAATGGGCCAGTAACACCACAGCAACACAGCCTAGCAACACCTTAGCGACCACCTGGGATGCTACTGCAATGGCCTAGCAACACTTTAGTTACCACCTGGGGAACCATAGCACTGGTCTAGTAACACCTTAGTAACCACCTGGGATACCATAGCAATGGCCCAGTGACACCATAGCAACCAACTGGGATACGATAGCAACACAGCCTAGCAACACATTAGCGACCACCTGGGATACCACAGCAATGGCCTAGCAACACTTTAGTTACCACCTGAGGTACCATAGCACTGGCCACTTGGGATACCATAGGACTAGCCTAGTAACACCCTAGTAACCAACTGGGATACGACAGCAACACATTAGCGACCACCTGGGATACCACAGCAATGGCCTAGCAACACTTTAGCTACCACCTGGGGTACCATAGCACTGGCCTGGTAACACCTTAGTAAACACCCGGGATACCATATGACTGGCCCATAACACCCTAACAACCATCTCGGATACCATAGCAATGGGCCAGTAAAACCATAGCAACACAGCCTAGCAACACCTTAACGACCACCAGGGATGCTACAGCAATGGCCTAGCAATACTTTAGTTACCACCTGAGGTACCATAGCACTGGCCTAGTAACATCTTAGTGACCACGTGGGTTACCATAGCACTAGCCTAGTAACACCCTAGTAACCAACTGGGATACGACAGCAACACATTAGCGACCACAGTAAGCATCTACTGTAATAACTCTCTGTGAGGGAGCTTTTAAAGGTGGACGTCTGGTTCCGTTCACCACCACTGTGTACCTCCACCGCCCTGGTCCGCCCTGGTCCGCCCTGGTCTGCCCTGGTCTGCCCTGGTCTGCTCCGGTCCGCCCTGGTCTGCTCTGGTCTGCTCCGGTCCGCCCTGGTCTGCTCTGGTCTGCTCCGGTCCGCCCTGGTCTCAAAGATGTCTGTGCTTGCTTGGTCTTTTATGGCCCTGGCTTTCTGCTTTTTTCGGCCCACCAGTACACCTGGCCACGTGGGAATTCTTTTGGGGAGAGTGGTTCTCAAATAGAAGTTCCCAAGATAACGCTGCAGGGTATATGGCCCTATATGGCGGGGGTCCCAAAAAGCCCTGACCTTCCCGTGAGGTCGGAGCCTGCTTGGCCCTCTGTCTAATAAGCTTTTAATACATGCTACGAGTTATATAAAAAAGTCACAACACAATTCAAGATATTAATTAAGCAGACATTTTCAACATTTGGTGGAATTCCCCTGTCAGCGTCTGCCATAATCAGCCTGGTCAGATGATTGTATTATGTAAGTAAATATCTGGTGTCTGATTCTGGCGCTGACCGTGTCTGTGTACAGTAGTTTTCTCAGAGACGTTTATAAGAAGAATGTGTAGGTAGATTTACGTCAGTACTGTAGATGCTCAAATAGTCCCTGATGTTACAGCGTTAACGTGACAGGTAGAGATTCTTATTTATATATATATATATATATATATATATTTTTTTTTTTTTTTTTTTTTTTTTTTAATTATTTTTATTTTTTTTATTTTTTTGGATCCGGTGAGCTGATATATCCAGTTGTGAATATGGTGTTGAGGAGGCGTCTCTGAAGCTCTGGGCTGTTGCTGTAGAACAGTAGAGAGACAGTACTGAGCCCTGCAGGTCTTCACTGACTGTGAGATCTTTCACACTGAGAAGCTTAATCACTGTGGAACATGGCTCCTGTTCCAGGTGGTCCTGTATAGCAGTGATTTAAACCAGTGGTGTCCAAGTGAACTACCGTACGCCAAGTGTTCTAATGTGTGGCGTCTTCTGAAAGTCCACCTGGGAAACCATAGCAACAATTAAGCAACTATCTTAAATAACATAGCAGCACCTTAGCAACCACCTGGGAAAACAGGTAACACCTTAACAACCACATATGAGACTGTAATGTAACTTAGCAACATACAGGGATAGCATAGGATGCCATAGCAATGTCTCAGCAACACCTTAACAGCTACCTTGGATATCAAAGCAATGGCCAAAGAACACATTAACAACTGCCTAGGATGGCATAGCAGTCTCAGCAAGACCCTAGCAACCACCTGGGATACCATAGCAGTGTCCCAGCAACACCTTAGCAACCACCTGGGATGCCTGGGAATATGACCCGGATCATCTTGCAGTGAGGCAACAGTGCTAACCACTACACCACCATACTAACCACTACACCACCGTACTAACCACTACACCACCATACTAACCACTACACCACCATACTGACCACTACACCACCGTACTAACCACTACACCACCATAAACCACTACACCACCATACTAACCACTACACCACCGTACTAACCACTACACCACCATACTGACCACTACACCACCATACTGACCACTACACCACCGTACTAACCACTACACCACCGTACTAACCACTACACCACCATACTGACCACTACACCACCATACTAACCACTACACCACCGTACTAACCACTACACCACCATACTGACCACTACACACCATACTGACCACTACACCACCGTACTAACCACTACACCACCGTACTAACCACTACACCACCATACTAACCACTACACCACCGTACTAACCACTACACCACCGTACTAACCACTACACCACCGTACTGACCACTACACCACCGTACTGACCACTACACCACCATACTGACCACTACACCACCATACTAACCACTACACCACCTATACTACCACTACACCACCGTACTGACCACTACACCACCGTACTGACCACTACACCACCATACTGACCACTACACCACCATACTAACCACTACACCACCGTACTAACCACTACACCACCATACTGACCACTACACCACCATACTGACCACTACACCACCATACTAACCACTACACCACCATACTAACCACTACACCACCATACTAACCACTACACCACCGTACTAACCCCTACACCACCGTACTGACCACTACACCACCGTACTGACCACTACACCACCGTACTAACCACTACACCACCATACTAACCACTACACCACCATACTAACCACTACACCACCGTACTAACCACTACACCACCGTACTAACCACTACACCACCGTACTAACCTCTACACCACCATACTGACCTCTACACCACCATACTAACCACTACACCACCATACTAACCACTACACCACCGTACTAACCACTACACCACCGTACTAACCACTACACCACCGTACTAACCTCTACACCACCATACTGACCTCTACACCACCATACTAACCACTACACCACCATACTAACCACTACACCACCGTACTAACCACTACACCACCATACTAACCACTACACCACCGTACTAACCACTACACCACCATACTAACCACTACACCACCGTACTAACCACTACACCACCGTACTAACCACTACACCACCATACTAACCACTACACCACCATACTAACCTCTACACCAACATACTAACCTCTACACCACCGTACTAACCACTACACCACCGTACTAACCACTACACCACCATACTAACCACTACACCACCATACTAACCACTACACCACCGTACTAACCACTACACCACCATACTAACCACTACACCACCATACTAACCACTACACCACTATACTAACCACTACACCACCATACTAACCACTACACCACCATACTAACCACTACACCACTATACTAACCACTACACCACTATACTAACCACTACACCACCATACTAACCACTACACCACCTTACTAACCACTACACCACCATACTAACCACTACACCACCATACTAACCACTACACCACCGTACTGACCACTACACCACCATACTAACCACTACACCACCATACTAACCACTACACCACCGTACTGACCACTACACCACCGTACTGACCACTACACCACCGTACTAACCACTACACCACCGTACTAACCACTACACCACCATACTAACCACTACAACACCGTACTGACCACTACACCACCGTACTAACCACTACACCACCATACTAACCACTACACCACCGTACTAACCACTACACCACCATACTAACCACTACACCACCATACTAACCATTACACCACCGTACTAACCACTACACCACCGTACTGACCACTACACCACCATACTAACCACTACACCACCTTACTAACCACTACACCACCGTACTAACCACTACACCACCATACTAACCACTACACCACCATACTAACCACTACACCACCGTGTGTTCTTGTTCTAAATCACACTGATTGTCAAGAGTACTTGTCTGAGTATAAACAGGTTCCAGGGTGTCTGAAGTCTGTGTGACTGAAACAGGGAACACTGGAGAACACTGGAGAACACTGGAGAACACTGGAGAACACTGGAGAATCCAGGCAGTGAGGAAGAAACTGAAACTGGTTTGAAGCTTGTGGCGCCTCCTAAACCAGCGAGTGGTACCGGGCGCCGCGGCTCAGAGCAATTAGCCCATATCACCGAGCTTCCTGCTCAAACAGAGCTGTTCTCCAGTTCTCCAGTTCTCCAGTTCTCCGTCTCGCTGCGTCACCACTCCACACATCACTGATACAGTCTCATCTTCACACGCAGCTGGAGAGCGCCGCGGCTGCGCTAGGTTACAGCGCCACGGAGGGGCGCGCGGGATCGAGTGATTGGTTAACTGTTTAAGGTTCCGCTGCTCAAACACTGAAATCACCTTTCAGGTACGAAGACAGAGAGAATATACAGACCAGGATTTCTTAAAGGGCCAGTATCAGCTTGTTTTGTGATGTCACAAAAACCCACATGACTCTTGGTCTAGAGCAGTTTAGCCCCTCCTTAATTTCTGTAGCTGCTTATACTGCCACCCATGTTCATACCCAGTTATCCAGAACCTGCTTACACTACCACTAATAATTACTCTCAGTTACCTAGAACCTTCCTACGGAACCTGCTCACAATACCACTCATATTCACACTGTTATTTAGAACCTGCTTACTCTACCACTCATACTCACATAGTTATCTAGAACCTGCTTACACTACCACACATATTCACACTCAGTTATCTACAGTCTGCTAACACTACCACTCATATTTACATATTTATGTAGTTATCTAGAACCTGCTTACACTACCACGCATATTCACACTCAGTTATCTACAGTCTGCCTACCATACCTCTCATAATTACATGTAATTATCTAGAACCAGCTTACATCTCCACTTATTTTCATATTCAGTTATTTAGAATGTGCTTACACTACCACTCATATGCACACTCAGTTATCTAGAACATGTTTACACTACCACTCTTCTCCACAGCCAGTAATCTAGAACCTGCTTACACTATCACTTAAACATTCATCTATCTAGAACCTGCCTACACTATCACTTTTATTCACATTTGGTCATCTACAACCTTCTTTACACTACCACTCATATTCATCCTTAGTTATCTAGAACCTGCACACTCTACCACTCTTTTCCACAGCCAGTTATCTAGAACTTGCTTACACTACCACTCATATTCACACTCAGTTATTTAGAACCTTCTTTACACTATCACTCATATTCACACTTAGTTATCTAGAGCATGTTTACTCTACCACTTCTCTCCACAGCCAGTTATCTGGAACCTGCTTACACTATCACTCAAACATTCAATTTTCTAGAGCCTGCTTACACTGGCAGTGTTTTATTCACACATAGTTATCTAGAACCTTATTTACACTACCACTCATACTCACACTCAGTTATCTAGAACCTGCTCACTCTATGCGGTGAAGCTGTGAATGAGCCTGGGTTGTTGGAGATGAGCTGGCGTGTGTGTTAATGTTTACTTTTCTCCGGACCAGCTTAGATGCGGTACTTGGCTCCTCCAGCAGTAAAGCCGTGGGCAGTGGCTCGCGGTCAAGCGGCCCGGCGCGGTCAGTGGCTCGCGGTCAAGCGGCCCGGCGCGGTCAGTGGCTCGCGGTCAAGCGGCCCGGCGCGGTCAGTGGCTCGCGGTCAAGCGGCCCGGCGCGTTCAGTGGCTCGCGGTCAAGCGGACCCGACGCGGTCAGTGGCTCGCGGTCAAGCGGACCCGACGCGGTCAGTGACATTTCTCAGAAAGTTCGGCCTCATCAGTAGTCTCGCCGGGTCCAGACTGGTGTTGGGCGGAACTCATTGTTTCTGCTTGCTGGGTGGCCTATGTTGGGGGGGGGGGTTAGACCCACCTTTACTATGACCTCATCCATGGCCACTCCTGACCTCATCTTTGAGGCCTGAATGCTCAAGCCAGCCCGTATTGTCTGCGGCGCTGCCACGGCAACAGCGAGATGAGAGGAGTGTGCTTGTTGACCTCACTGTTTCTTCGTAATCGCGCTCAGCGGCGGCGGCGACACTAAGTTCTCTCTCTCGCTCGGCCACTCACAGCACCCCTACGTTCCACTCGGTCAGCGCTCCTGACCCGCCGATGACCCGACCGCCATCAAACAGAGAAACAAACGAACGCCGCCTCGGTTCCTCACTTGTTTTACTGGGTTCCATGTCCATTCACTGCGTTCCACATCGTGAACATTGATAATGAAGTCATACTCGACACCAGCGATAATGACAGCGCGTTCTGATGAACTATAATTCACCACAATCTGTATGTTTGCGTATCGTTTCTACGGGCAACCTAAAAAAAACCCGTGAGTTAACGTGGTGCTGGATCTTCTGAAGGATCTACAGACTCCTCATGGGTGGGCTCGTTCAGGTACGCTTGTCTGATCCTGAGGGTTCGGTAGGTAGATATAAGCAGGAACTCAAAAGCACATGTAACAACTGCCTCAGTAATCCTGAAGATCTGTGACTTGATAAATCCTAATCCTCAATTTAAAGCAAACAGCTAGACAACTTTCAGGTCTCAAGGCTGTGTGTGTTACCATGGCAACGTAAACAAAAACGCTTGTGCATGAGCGATGGAGGTACTGAGATCAGTCTGTTCTGTTCTGGTATGTGTTAATTTAAATGTACCCACAAATGTGTAGAACATGCTTTAGTATAAATAAAACATGATTTGTACTTTCAGTCTGTATGAGTCAGTGATAGAGGACTGTCTGTATGAGTCAGTGATAGAGGACTGTCAGTCTGTAAGAGTCAGTGATAGAGGACTGTCAGTCTGTAAGAGTCAGTGATAGAGGACTGTCAGTCTATGAGTCAGTGATAGAGGACTGTCAGTCTGTACGAGTCAGTGATAGAGGACTGTCAGTGATAGAGGACTGTCAGTCTACGAGTCTGTGATAGAGGACTGTCAGTGATAGAGGACTGTCAGTCTGTATGAGTCAGTGATAGAGCACTGTCAGTCTGTACGAGTCAGTGATAGAGGACTGTCAGTCTGTACGAGTCAGTGATAGAGGACTGTCTGTATGAGTCAGTGATAGAGGACTGTCTGTATGAGTCAGTGATGGAGGACTGTCAGTCTGTATGAGTCAGTGATGGAGGACTGTCAGTCTGTATGAGTCAGTGATAGAGGACTGTCAGTCTGTAAGAGTCGGTGATAAAGGATTGTCAGTCTGTATGAGTCAGTGATAAAGGACTGTCTGTCTGTATGAGTCAGTGATAGAGGACTGTCTGTCTGTACGAGTCAGTGATAGAGGACTGTCTGTCTGTATGAGTCAGTGATAGAGGACTGTCTGTCTGTATGAGTCAGTGATAGAGGACTGTCGGTCTGTATGAGTCAGTGGTGGAGGACTGTCAGTGATAGAGGACTGTCAGTCTGTATGAGTCAGTGAAAGAGGACTGTCAGTCTGTATTAGTCAGTGATAGAGGACTGTCAGTCTGTATGAGTCAGTGATAGAGGACTGTCAGTCTGTATGAGTCAGTGATAGAGGACTGTCAGTCTGTAAGAGTCGGTGATAAAGGATTGTCAGTCTGTATGAGTCAGTGATAAAGGACTGTCTGTCTGTATGAGTCAGTGATAGAGGACTGTCTGTCTGTACGAGTCAGTGATAGAGGACTGTCTGTCTGTATGAGTCAGTGATAGAGGACTGTCTGTCTGTATGAGTCAGTGATAGAGGACTGTCGGTCTGTATGAGTCAGTGGTGGAGGACTGTCAGTGATAGAGGACTGTCAGTCTGTATGAGTCAGTGAAAGAGGACTGTCAGTCTGTATTAGTCAGTGATAGAGGACTGTCAGTCTGTATGAGTCAGTGATAAAGGACTGTCAGTCTGTATGAGTCAGTGATAGAGGACTGTCAGTCTGTATTAGTCAGTGATAGAGGACTGTCAGTCTGTATGAGTCAGTGATAGAGGACTGTCAGTCTGTATTAGTCAGTGATAGAGGACTGTCAGTCTGTATTAGTCAGTGATAGAGGACTGTCAGTCTGTATGAGTCAGTGATAGAGGACTGTCAGTCTGTATGAGTCAGTGATAAAGGACGGCCAGTTTGTATGAGTCAGTGATAAAGGACTGTCAGTTTGTATGAGTCAGTGATAAAGAGCTGTCAGTTTGTATGAGTCAGTGATAGAGGACGGCCAGTCTGTACGAGTCAGTGATAGAGGACTGTCAGTCTGTACGAGTGAGTGATGATTGAGGAATACATGTAGACATATTCTATTCTGATTGAGCTTTTAGTCTGATTATTAACGGATTATCAGACTGTGTGTAAACGTGCCTCAGACCTCATATATACACGTACATAGAAAATATACAGCAGCATTCTTCAGTTATTCATGTGTTTAAGCCTCGTGTACTACGTCCCACCAACGTGAGGTCTTGCTAGCCTTCCGTGTATTTATTTATTTATTTATTTATTTATTTATTTATTTGCGACTGAATCAATATAGTTTACTACACCTAATGTTCACGAGTGTCTTTGTGGCTTACCTCAAGCTTTCAAGCAGAAGACCAAAGCCGTCCGAAAGGCCTCGGCGCGATCTCTCCGAGGATTTATTTAAAATCCATTATGGATGAGGTTAAGCTGGGCATACGGTCTTCACGGCCGGGGACTTCATACAGATATTCTATTATATGTCCAGACGGTGCTAATATTGTGTGCCCAGCTTAACGTTATCCAGACTGGATATTGAGCAAATCCAGGAGAGGCCGCATAACGCTGTTTGGAGACGGTTCTGTAGGTGTATTAGATTTATGTTGTACTTAATTCACTTTCCCTCTCCTCTTTATTTCCCCCACCTACTCACGTCTTGTGCAGCGGAATGGAAAACAAAAGCGAGGGAGAGACCGAGAGGGCTGTGGGTTCCAAAGGGAAGTTCTATTTTGTCCAGCTGAGATATGTACGCCAAGTATTACTCCGCCACACACACGTAACCAAACAGTGCACTGGCAGCAGAGTGGTCCATACTTATACCACAGTTAGCTCCCACCTCGCAATGTCATTGGCTGAGAGACGTTCTAGGAGCCCCAGTATCACCCAATAGGAGCTGCTGAGTGCTAAAGGCTCCATATACTATAAATCTGTATGTACACTTTTATATAGTGTGAGAGTTCAGTACTTAGAACTGTAAACCTATAATTACACTGTTCTATAGTGTAATAGTGAGAGTTCAGTACTCAGAACTGTAAACCTGTAATAACACTGTTATATAGTGTAATAGTAAGAGTTCAGTACTCAGAACTGTAAACCTGTAATTACACTGTTCTATAGTGTAATAGTAAGAGTTCAGTACTCAGAACTGTAAACCTGTAATTACACTGTTCTATAGTGTAATAGTAAGAGTTCAGTACTCAGAACTGTAAACCTGTAATTACACTGTTCTATAGTGTAATAGTAAGAGTTCAGTACTCAGAACTGTAAACCTGTAATTACACTGTTCTATAGTGTAATAGTGAGAGTTCAGTACTCAGAACTGTAAACCTGTAATAACACTGTTCTATAGTGTAATAGTGAAAGTTCAGTACTCAGAACTGTAAACCTGTAATTACACTGTTCTATAGTGTAATAGTGAGAGTTCAGTACTCAGAACTGTAAACCTGTAATAACACTGTTCTATAGTGTAATAGTGAGAGTTCAGTACTCAGAACTGTAAACCTGTAATTACACTGTTCTATAGTGTAATAGTGAGAGTTCAGTACTCAGAACTGTAAACCTGTAATTACACTGTTCTATAGTGTAATAGTGAGAGTTCAGTACTCAGAACTGTAAACCTGTAATAACACTGTTCTATAGTGTAATAGTGAGAGTTCAGTACTCAGAACTGTAAACCTGTAATTACACTGTTCTATAGTGTAATAGTAAGAGTTCAGTACTCAGAACTGTAAACCTGTAATTACACTGTTCTATAGTGTAATAGTGAGAGTTCAGTACTCAGAACTGTAAACCTGTAATTACACTGTTCTATAGTGTAATAGTGAGAGTTCAGTACTCAGAACTGTAAACCTGTAATTACACTGTTATATATTGTAATAGTGAGAGTTCAGTACTCAGAACTGTAAACCTGTAATAACACTGTTCTATAGTGTAATAGTGAAAGTTCAGTACTCAGAACTGTAAACCTGTAATTACACTGTTCTATAGTGTAATAGTGAGAGTTCAGTACTCAGAACTGTAAACCTGTAATAACACTGTTCTATAGTGTAATAGTGAGAGTTCAGTACTCAGAACTGTAAACCTGTAATTACACTGTTCTATAGTGTAATAGTGAGAGTTCAGTACTCAGAACTGTAAACCTGTAATTACACTGTTCTATAGTGTAAAAGTGAGAGTTCAGTACTCAGAACTGTAAACCTGTAATTACACTGTTCTATAGTGTAATAGTGAGAGTTCAGTACTCAGAACTGTAAACCTGTAATTACACTGTTCTATAGTGTAATAGTGAGAGTTCAGTACTCAGAACTGTAAACCTGTAATAACACTGTTATATAGTGTAATAGTGAGAGTTCAGTACTCAGAACTGTAAACCTGTAATAACACTGTTATATAGTGTAATAGTGAGAGTTCAGTACTTAGAACTGTAAACCTGTAATTACACTGTTCTATAGTGTAATAGTGAGAGTTCAGTACTCAGAACTGTAAACCTGTAATTACACTGTTCTATAGTGTAATAGTAAGAGTTCAGTACTCAGAACTGTAAACCTGTAATAACAACCAGAACATTTACACACAACCACAACACCAACCAGCAACCAGAACATTTACACACAACCACAACAACCAGCAACCAGAACATTTACACACAACCACAACACCACCAGCAACCAGAACATTTACACACAACCACAACACCAACCAGAACATTTACACACAACCACAACACCAACCAGCAACCAGAACATTTACACACAACCACAACACCAACCAGCAACCAGAACATTTACACACAACCACAACACCAACCAGCAACCAGAACATTTACACACAACCACAACAACAACCTGCAAACCAGAACATTTACACACAACCACAACACCAACCAGCAACCAGAACATTTACACACAACCACAACAACCAGCAACCAGAACATTTACACACAACCACAACACCAACCAGCAACCAGAACATTTACACACAACCACAACACCAACCAGAACATTTACACACAACCACAACACCAACCAGCAACCAGAACATTTACACACACCACCACCAACCAGAACATTTACACACAACCACAACACCAAACAGCAACCAGAACATTTACACACAACCACAACACCAACCAGAACATTTACACACAACCACAACACCAACCAGCAACCAGAACATTTACACACAACCACAACACCAACCAGCAACCAGAACATTTACACACAACCACAACACCAACCAGAACATTTACACACAACCACAACACCAACAAGCAACCAGAACATTTACACACAACCACAACACAACCAGCAACCAGAACATTTACACACAACCACAACAACAACCTGCAACCAGAACATTTACACACAACCACAACACCAACCAGCAACCAGAACATTTACACCACCACAACAACCAGCAACCAGAACATTTACACAAACCACAAACCAACCAGCAACCAGAACATTTACACACACCACAACAACCAGCAACCAGAACATTTACACACAACCACAACACCAACCAGAACATTTACACACAACCACAACACCAACCAGCAACCAGAACATTTACACACAACCACAACACCAACCAGCAACCAGAACATTTACACACAACCACAACACCAACCAGCAACAGAACATTTACACACAACCACAACACCAACCAGCAACCAGAACATTTACACACAACCACAACACCAACCAGCAACCAGAACATTTACACAACCACAACACAACCAGCAACCAGAACATTTACACACAACCACAAACCAACCAGCAACCAGAACATTTACACACAACCACAACACCAACCAGCAACCAGAACATTTACACACAACCACAACACCAACCAGCAACCAGAACATTTACACACAACCACAACACCAACCAGCAACCAGAACATTTACACACAACCACAACACCAACCAGAACATTTACACACAACCACAACACCAACCAGCAACCAGAACATTTACACACAACCACAACACCAACCAGCAACCAGAACATTTACACACAACACAACACAACAACCTGCAAACCAGAACATTTACACACAACCACAACACCAACCAGCAACCAGAACATTTACACACCACCACAACAACCAGCAACCAGAACATTTACACACAACCACAACACCAACCAGAACATTTACACACAACCACAACACCAACCAGCAACCAGAACATTTACACACAACCACACACCAACCAGAACATTTACACACAACCACAACACCAACCAGCAACCAGAACATTTACACACAACCACAACACCAACCAGCAACCAGAACATTTACACACAACCACAACAACAACCTGCAACCAGAACATTTACACACAACCACAACACCAACCAGCAACCAGAACATTTACACACAACCACAACACCAACCAGAACATTTACACACAACCACAACACCAACCAGCAACCAGAACATTTACACACAACCACAACAACCAGCAACCAGAACATTTACACACAACCACAACACCAACCAGCAACCAGAACATTTACACACAACCACAACACCAACCAGAACATTTACACACAACCACAACACCAACCAGAACATTTACACACAACCACAACACCAACCAGCAACCAGAACATTTACACACAACCACAACAACCAGCAACCAGAACATTTACACACAACCACAACAACCAGCAACCAGAACATTTACACACCACCACAACAACCAGCAACCAGAACATTTACACACAACCACAACACCAACCAGAACATTTACACACAACCACAACACCAACCAGCAACCAGAACATTTACACACAACCACAACACCAACCAGCAACCAGAACATTTACACACAACCACAACACCAACCAGCAACCAGAACATTTACACACAACCACAACACCAACCAGCAACAAGAACATTTACACACAACCACAACACCAACCAGCAACCAGAACATTTACACACAACCACAACACCAACCAGCAACCAGAACATTTATACACAACCACAACAACAACCAGCAACCAGAACATTTACACACAACCACAACACCAACCAGCAACCAGAACATTTACACACAACCACAACACCAACCAGCAACCAGAACATTTACACACAACCACAACACCAACCAGCAACCAGAACATTTACACACAACCACAACAACCAGAACATTTACACACCACCACAACACCAACCAGCAACCAGAACATTTACACACAACCACAACAAAATCCAGCGTTTCAGGCTGTAAAGGAGATATTCAGACCCTCAGTTTCAGTGAAGGGTAATGTTTATGCTATAGTAAAGTTTAGTGGAGGGGGGATAATAGTCTGGGTGGAGTTCAGGTTTTGGGCTCAGACCCTCAGTTCCAGTGCAGGGTGATGTTTATGCTATAGTAAAGTTTGGTGGAGGGGGGATAATGGTCTTGGGTTTCAGAGTTTGTATACAGACCCTGACTTCTAGTAAGGGTGATGTTAATGCTACAGTAAAGTTTGGAGGAGGGGCCTAATGGTCTATAGGGGTTTCAGGGTTTGGACTTGGACCCTCAGTTCCAGTGCAGGGTGATGTTTATGCTGCAGTAAATTTAGGTGAAGGGGGCTAATGGTCTTGGGGGGGTTTCAGGGTTTGGACGCTCAGTTCCAGTGAAGGGTGATGCTAATGCTTCAGTAAAGTTTGGTAGTGAGGGGATAATGGTCTGTGTGAGGTCTAGTGTTTGGACATGGACCCTCAGTTCCAGTGAAGGATGGTGCTAATGCTACAATATTATTTGGTGGTGAGGGGATAATGGTCTGAGGGGCGTTTCAAGGTTTGGACTCGGACCCTCAGTCCCAATGAAGGGTGATGTTAATGCTGCAGCACACTTCCAGCAACAATTTAGGGAAGAAAATTGTTTTCTATTTTCTATTTCCGCATGACTTTAGCTTTGCTTAGCATAGTGAATGAAAGGCTACAGGAGAGTTAGCCAACTCTTTTTCTTGCATAATAGACTCGGTAGCTGTAAACAAGCTTTTTGGTGCAGACGTTATGGTTTGTTTATATACAGTCATATGAAAAAGTTAATCTTAATCATTTTTAGTTCTAAATATTTGGGTGTTTGCAACAGCCATTTCAGTTTGATATATCTAATAACTGATGGACACAGTAATATTTCAGGATTGAAATTATGTTTATTGTACTAACAGAAAATGTGCAATATGCATTAAACCAAAATTTGACCGATGCAAAAGTATGGGCACCCTTATCATTGTATTGATTTGAATACTTCTAACTACTTTTTACTGACTTACTGAAGCACAAAATTGGTTTGGTAACCTCATTGAGCTTTGAACTTCATAGCCAGGTGTATCCAATCATGAGAAAAGGTATTTAAGGTGGCCAATTGCAAGTTGTTCTCCTTTTTGAATCTCCTCTGAAGAGTGGCATCATGGGCACTGTGAGGAACATAGTAAGGAAATGGAAGACCACAGGGACAGTTCTTGTTAAGTCCAGAAGTGGCAGGCCAAGAAAAATATCAGAAAGGCAGAGAAGAAGAATGGTAAGAACAGTCAAGGACAATCCACAGACCACCTCCAAAGAGCTGCAGCATCATCTTGCTGCAGATGGTGTCACTGTGCATCGGTCAACAGTACAGCACACTTTGCTCAAGGAGAAGCTGTGTGGGAGAGTGATGCGAAAGAAGCCATTTCTGCAAGCACGCCACAAACAGAGTCGCCTGAGGTCTGCAAAGGCACATTTGGACAAGCCAGCTTCATTTTGGAAGAAGGTCCTGTGGACTGATGAAACAAAGATTGAGTTGTTTGGTCATACAAAAAGCCGTTATGCATGGCGTCAAAACAACACAGCATTTCAAGAAGAACACTTGCTACCCACTGTAAAATTTGGTGGAGGTTCCATCATGCTTTGGGGCTGTGTGGCCAATGCCAGCACCGGGAATCTTGTTAAAGTTGAGGGTCGCCTGGATTCCACTCAGTATCAGCAGATTCTTGAGAATAATGTTCAAGAATCAGTGACGAAGTTGAAGTTACGCCGGGAATGGATATTTCAGCAAGACCATGATCCAAAACACCGCTCCACATCTACTCAGGCATTCATGCAGAGGAACAATTACAATGTTCTGGAATGGCCATCCCAGTCCCCAGACCTGAATATCATTGAACATCTGTGGGATGATTTGAAGCGGGCTGTCCATGCTCGGCGAAACATCAAACTTTACTGAACTGGAATTGTTTTGTAAAGAGGAATGGTCAAAAATACCTTCATCCAGGATCCAGGAACTGATTAAAAGCTACAGGAAGCGACTAGAGGCTGTTATTTTTGCAAAAGGAGGATCTACTAAATATTAATGTCACTATTCTGTTGAGGTGCCCATACTTTTGCACCAGTCAAATTTTGGTTTAATGCATATTGCACATTTTCTGTTAGTACAATAAACATCATTTCAATCCTGAAATATTACTGTGTCCATCAGTTATTAAATATATCAAACTGAAATGGCTGTTGCAAACACCCAAATATTTAGAACTAAAAATGATTAAGATTAATAGGGGTGCCCAAACTTTTTCATATGACTGTACGTTTCTGATGTCATTGGTCTGATTCTGTGTTTGGAAATATTACTGAAGGCTTCTCGAACAGAACAGTGCTAACATGAGCAGCGCTGCTAAAAACATGCTAGCCTGATAGTGGATGAAATGAATAATACACAGCTTTATAGCCCCGAGAGTGACTGAGGGTCTTGTGAAGGGAACCGTTCTCCTGACTAGCTAGCTCATCCTGTAATCTTCCGTTCATTATGCTAAGCTATGCTAAGCTATGCTAAGCTGCGCTAAGCGGTTTCTACACTCCTGGAGATCCGTGTTGAAGGATTCAGCTGGTGTGTGTGTGTGTGTGTGTGTGTGTGTGTGTAAAATAATATTGGATTTAATGCTGAACGATCCCATTAATGGGTGTTAACACGCCTCGTCACTGCTTTTTGATATTTTGATCATTAGCGTCTGTTCATTCTGCCTGACGTTTATCCGTTTCCCTTTTCTCTGCTTCTGTGTTTTCTCTTTTTTCTTTATTCTCTCACTTAACACTGATCCTATTCCACTCTCTTCCTCCCTTCTCTTCTTTCAGAGGGTCAGTATAAGTGTTAATAATACTGATACACATCTTTTCCAGATTACAGCTCCACTGCTTTGCTAGTTCTGTGGGGTCGGATCTCTCGTTCTTTGTGAATTTAGGTTTTCAGGCCTTTGTTCAACATTCCACTAGTAGACTAGTCCAGTCTTGTTGGTAGAGGGCTAAGAAGAGCTGTTCACAGTGTTAGTGAATGGAACCAGACGTCCACCTCTAAAAGCTGTTCTAGGTACAGTCAGATCTGTTCACAGTGGAGGTGAATGGAACCAGACGTCCACCTCTAAAAGCTGTTCTAGATACAGTCAGAACTGTGTACAGTGGAGGTGAATGGAACCAGACGTCCACCTCTAAAAGCTGTTCTAGATACAGTCAGAACTGTGTACAGTGGTGGTGAATGGAACCAGACGTCCACCTCTAAAAGCTCCTCACAGAAAGTTCTTACAGTAGATGTTATAAATACACTGTCTGATTCTGAGATGCTGTTTATGATAGTTTAGAGAAGATCTCAGTCTTAACTCCATTCATGGTGGAGGGATACATGCAGGACGCTGTGAGGTTCAAATAGTCCCCAAAGAAAACCTAGTATTTTCAGATCTTCCACATTTTACCATCAACATCCAGATAAACTCAGAAGACACGTGTAGCTTCACTGGTGGGTTTCATAGTAAATATTATGTTTACATGTGTGTTGTAGACATGGAGACCCCTGGTTACCATCACCACCACTGTAAACACCATCACAACCACTGTAAACACCATCACCACCACTGTAAACACCATCACCACCACTGTAAACACCATCATCACCACCACTGTAAACAACACCACCACCACTGTAAACATCATCACCACCACTATAGACATCACCACCACTGTAAACAACATCACCACCACTGAAAACATCATCACCACCACTATAGACATCATCACCACCACTGTAAACATCACCACCACTGTAAACATCATCACCACCACTATAGACATCATCACCACCACTGTAAACAACATCACCACCACTGTAAACATCATCACCACCACTATAGACATCATCACCACCACTGTAAACATCATCACCACCACTGTAAACATCATCACCACCACTATAGACATCATCACCACCACTGTAAACATCATCACCACCACTGTAAACATCATCACCATCACCAAACCCACTCTGAGTCAATACGTCTCTGGATTAGGTCTGAATCACTCCAGCTCATCTCCAAGATATTGGATGGAGCTCCATCACTCCAGTTCCATTGCTCCACAGCCCAATGCTGGGGTGGGGGTGGGAGTGGGGGTGGGGGCGGGATTCATATATATTACCAATGTAGCGTTTTAGGTCAGTTTTGTTCTCAGAGCAGAAGTATTTGCTGTATATACCCTGCACTCTTCAGAATGATGGTCCCTCAATGATTCCTTTGTAAAGATCTCTATTAGAACCAATATAGAATCATTTGTATGCTTAAACGGTTCTTCACATGGTGATTGTTCTTCAGATTTGTGGAGCAGTGCTCTATATAGTTCTAAATAGCACAGTTGTGTATAGAACCACACACAGCACATTCTCAGTCGATCTGAGTGTTTATGGTTCTGTATAGAACAGAGAACCTTCTTTTTCTAGTGGAGTATGATTTACATGTACCACTTTACGAAGGCTCCAGTCTCTGTAGGTCCAGAACCTTCCAGAAACAGCTGTTAGCTTAGGAGAAACATCAGCTACAGCCTGTAGCACAAACTCATCTGAAGGCTGTGCGGCTCTGAGGTGGTGGCTATTTGTCAGACTGACCCAGAGGAGATGGTGACCTTTCTCCTAAAGCGGATCGTGTTGCGGTGGAGGAGTGGGGTGGGAGCAGCTGGGCGGAGAACCCGCTCGGTTCTGTTGCAGCTCTTTTGGAGTTGTTTGTATTTCTCAGGTTAGCAGAAATGATGGTTTTGTAAATAAGCCTCGTAAACAACGTCACTTCCCTCTGACGGGCACTGAGGGTCACTTATATCCATTAGAAGGAAAGGATGGTGGTCAGATCGCCCCCTGCTGTTCACACCCAAAGGCACAGGCTAAAGGGGAACTCCACTGATTTTCAGAATTTTGATGTATTGAGTAATTAAGGTGAGTCATTCAAAGTGGTTTAGTTTTAAAGAGGAGCTTACCGAGTCAGAGCTGTTCACAGTGGAGGTGAATGGAACCAGACATCCACCTCTAACAGCTCCCTCACAGAAAGTTATTAAATGAATAGTAACTTTATGATTCTCTATCTCTCTTTTTCTCTCCACCTCTCTCTAACTCTTTTTCTCTCTACCTTTTTCTTTCTCTCTACCTCTCTCTTTCTCTCTACCTCTCCTTTTCTCTCAATCTCTCTTCTAACTCTCTCTATCTCTCTTTTTCTCTCCACCTCTCTCTAACTCTCTTTTTCTCTCTCTATCTCTCTTTTTCTCTCCACCTCTCTCTAACTCTCTTTTTCTCTCTACCTCTTTCTTTCTCTCTACCTCTCTCTTTCTCTCTACCTCTCCTTTTCTCTCAATCTCTCTCCTAACTCTCTCCACCTCTCTCTAACTCTCTTTTTCTCTCTACCTCTTTCTTTCTCTCTACCTCTCTTTTTCTCTCTCTATCTCTCTTTTTCTCTCTCTACCTCTCTTTTTCTCTCTACCTCTTTTTCTCTCTACCTCTTTCTCTCTCTACCTCTCTATCTTTCTACCTCTTTCTTTCTCTACCTCTCTTTTTCTCTCCACCTCTCTCTAACTCTCTTTTTCTCTCTACCTCTTTCTTTCTCTCTACCTCTCCTTTTCTCTCAATCTCTCTCCTAACTCTCTCCACCTCTCTCTAACTCTCTTTTTCTCTCTACCTCTTTCTTTCTCTACCTCTCTTTTTCTCTCTCTACCTCTCTTTCTCTCTCTACCTCTCTTTCTCTCTACCTCTCTTTTTCTCTCTTTACATCTTTCTCTCTCTACCTCTTTCTCTCTAGCTCTTTCTCTACCTCTCTCTCTACCTCTCGTTCTTTCTCTACCTCTTTCTCTTTATCTCTCTTCTATTTCTCTTTCCGTCTCTACCTCTACGCTTTCTCTTTCTGTACCTCTATCACTTTCTTTACCTTTCTTCCCATACCTCTTTCTCTCTGTACCTCTCTCTACTTCTATCTGCCTCTCTTTCTCTGTCTCTATTTCTCAATACACTATCGCCATGTCTATCTCTCTACCTCTCTTTCTGCATCTCTTTCTCTGTTTCTTTATTTCTCTATACCTCTCTTTTAGTATCTCTGTCTCTCTCTACTTCTCTCTCTCTATATCTCTCTTTAGCCCTCTCTTTTTCCCTCTACCTCTCTCTCTACTTCTATCTCTTTCTCTCTCTACCTCTCTCTCTACTTCATTCTCTATCTCTCTCTACCTCTCTCTCTCTTTCTCTACCTCTCTTTCTCTCTCTACCTCTCTTTCTCTCTCTACCTCTCTTTCTCTCTCTACCTCTCTTTCTCTCTCTACCTCTCTTTCTCTCTACCTCTCTTTTTCTCTCTTTACATCTTTCTCTCTCTACCTCTTTCTCTCTAGCTCTCTTTCTCTACCTCTCTCTCTACCTCTCGTTCTTTCTCTACCTCTTTCTCTTTATCTCTCTTTAGCCCTCTCTTTTTCCCTCTACCTCTCTCTCTACTTCTATCTCTTTCTCTCTCTACCTCTCTCTCTCTTTCTCTACCTCTCGTTTTCTCTACCCCTTTCTCTCTACCGCACTCTCTACCTTTCTACCTCTCTCGTTCTTTATCTCTTTCTAAATCTCTATCTTTACCTCCCCCTCTCTCTTCCTCTACCTCTCCTCTGAGTCTCTTTCTCTGTACCTCCCTCTTTCTCTTACTCCCTTCCTCTCAGTACTCCTCTGTTTCTGCCTCTAAATGTTCTCTCTCTCTCTCCCTCTCTCTCTCTCTCTCTCTCTCTCTCTCTCTCTCTCTCTCTCTCTCTCCCTCTCTCTGCCATGGTGCTGCAGTGATGTTCTCTCTCTGTCAGGATCTTTAATCATATTGTGAGGGATATGTGAAATATTTGCGTGCAGAGATGAGCAGTAATGAGGCAGAGCGAGAGAGCGAGAGAGCGAGCGAGGGAGGGAGAGAGGGAGAGGTGTAGAGAGAGGGAGAGAGTGAGTAATCAGGGTTTGGGCGTGCTCTTGTCTGAACAGATGTCTGTGTTATTGCAGCTTCATCGCCGGTGATTCATTCGAGTGCGTCTCTTTAAACTTTAAAGTGAGTCTGCTGAAGATCCGCCGGCTCTCGCTGCTCTCGCACTCGTTCATAAACGCACCCAGCAGACTCTCAGACACAAACCCACGCAGAACACACGCAGCGCGGGACCACCGCAGGTCTCCCAGAGCTTCTTAAAGGGGAACCACAGACAGTTTTCAAAATTTCTCCATAACCAAACAGTTACGATGTAAACAGAGTCACTGTGAAACTCTCTGTTCTAGATACAGTCAGATCTGTTCACAGTGGAGGTGAATGGAACCAGACGTCCACCTCTAAAAGCTCCTCACAGAAAGTTCTTACAGTAGATGTTATAAATACACTGTCTGATTCTGAGACGCTGTTTATGATAGTTTAGAGAAGATCTCAGTCTTAAACTCCATTCATGGTGGAGGGATACATGCAGGACGCTGTGAGGTTCAAATAGTCCCCAAAGAAAACCTAGTATTTTCAGATCTTCCACATTTTACCATCAACATCCAGATAAACTCAGAAGACACGTGTAGCTCCACTGGTGGGTTTCATAGTAAATAAGATGTGTATATGTGTGTTGTAGACATGGAGACACCTGGTTACCATCACCACCACCGTAAACACCATCATCACCACTGTAAACACCATCATCACTATATACATCACCACCACTGTAAACACCATCATCACTATATACATCACCACCACTGTAAACACCATCATCACCACTGTAAACACCATCATCACTATATACATCACCACCACTGTAAACACCATCACCACCACTGTAAACACCATTACCACCACTGTAAACACCATCATCACCACAGTAAACACCATCACCACCACTGTAAACATCACCACCACTGTAAACATCATTACCACCACTGTAAACATCATTACCACCACTGTAAACACCATCACCACTGTAAACATCATCACCACCACTGTAAACATCATCACCACCACTGTAAACACCATCACCACTGTAAACATCATCACCACCACTGTAAACATCATCACCACCACTGTAAACATCACTACCACCACTGTAAACACCATCACCACCACTGTAAACACCATCACCACTGTAAACACCATCACCACCACTGTAAACATCACTACCACCACTGTAAACACCATCACCACCGCTGTAAACATCATTACCACCACTGTAAACACCACAACCACTGCCAAACCCACTCTGAATCAATATGTCTCTGGATAGGGTCTGTAAAGTCAGAGACAGTAGCTCATCTGCTGCTGCACAGGACACTGCTGTCTGGATAGTTTTGGTTGGTGGACGATTCTCAGTCCAGCAGTGACCCTGAGGTGTCTGATCCACCACCACTATGCAGTGCTGAGAATGACCCACCTCCCTAATAGTATCTGCTCTGTGGTGGTCCTGTGGGGGTCCTGATCATTAAAGAACAGAGTAATAAAGTATACAGAGAATCAGATGAACTACAGTCTGGAAGTGTCAGTGGAGCTACAGATAGAGGGAACTGGGCCTAATGAAGGTCACAGCTGTCTGGACTGGGCAGTGGAGAGTGTGTTTAGAAACTTGACCCATGTTTACAGACTACATTCAATTCTTTTATATTTAAAAAAGAGGAGAACATCATTCAGCTCTGTTTAGTTTTAAAAGAGGCCGTGATTGGAGGGTCTGTATGTAGGGAGCTGATGGGAAAGTGGGAAGGGGGTACGCGTGCATGTGTGCGCATGCTAGAATAATCCCGGTCCAGCGCTGGAGAGCCGCTTTCACCAAACCCAGCAACGAATCCTGATCCGGCATGCGCACATGCGCTCCGGCCCTGAGAGCTGGTGGAAAGATCGGGCTCATGGACGGCTCGATATTAGTGGCCTTGGGGGCCGAATGCTGTAGCGCAATAAAGTCAGGCCTGCATTAGCCTGGCTAGCGGCTAGCAGCAACCTCATTTCCCGGCCTGTCCTAGTCCTGGGTTTAAATCTCGCTTTAGCACCTGCGCTAACTCCGCCGCGGAGCCTGTGTTCCCTAAACGCTGGCCAGGCAGCAGGAAGGTGAGGAAATGCTTATCCACTGCTTTTCAATGCTTCATCAGCTCCAGCAGCTCCGCCAGCACTAGCCTCTGTGTGTGTGTGTGTGTGTGTGTGTTATTTTTTTATTTTTTGGAAATTGCTGTCTTGTTATGAAGCACCAAGCGCAAATTTGCCACCACAAAAGATCAATTTCCTATTATGAGTGTAGTCGGGCGGGTGGGGGGCCGGGGGGAGACGATGAGAGGCTGAATGAAGACTCACTTTCTTTATTTATGTTCACACAAAGACTCTCTGCTTCCACTAAGCTACGTATGTATCATGAAAATCCAACATTTTTCCTCAGTTGTTGGTATAAAAAGTTTATTGTAGTATGTAAAACAAAGCCACGCCTTTGTGATGTCACACAAACCAGCACATATACCGTACAAGTCTTCCAAAAGTCACCTGAGCTGATAGTGTAAAAGCCTTAATCTGATCAATAAGTGTATGTTTGCCAGATCTGATCAGAACAGATGTAAATAATCAGACATACAATACAAAGTATCATGAATATGTTATTGTGAGAGAAGTAGATCAGATCTTGATCCAGTTTGAAGAACAAAGTTAGGTTCCAGATTTCTCCTGGACGCCCCAGACATTGTATGAATGTGTTCAGTTCCTTCAGCAGCAAATCTTGATTTAGCTTAATGAAGTACTGAGCAGTCAAAGCAGGTATTAGATGAGAACTGATAATAATACTGGGTTGTTTAGGAGAAGCTTGGAAAGAGTTAAATAAACACACTGACGTATGGAAAAGCTCTACTTACTCTATTAATACTGATTAATATTTAATAATAAAGTGTAAAACACTACTTACTCTATTAATACTGATTAATATTTAATAATAAAGTGTAAAACCTCTACTTACTCTATTAATACTGATTAATATTTAATAATAAAGTGTAAAACACTACTTACTCTATTAATACTGATTAATATTTAATAATAAAGTGTAAAAGCACTACTTACTCTATTAATACTGATTAATATTTAATAATAAAGTGTAAAAGCTCTACTTACTCTATTAATACTGATTAATATTTAATAATAAAGTGTAAAAGCACTACTTACTCTATTAATACTGATTAATATTTAATAGTAAAGTGTAAAAGCTCTACTTACTCTATTAATACTGATTAATATTTAATAATAAAGTGTAAAAGCACTACTTACTCTATTAATACTGATTAATATTTAATAATAAAGTGTAAAAGCTCTACTTACTCTATTATTACTGATTAACATTTTATAATAAAGTGTAAAAGCACTACTTACTCTATTAATACTGATTAATATTTAATAATAAAGTGTAAAAGCACTACTTACTCTATTAATACTGATTAATATTTAATAATAAAGTGTAAAAGCACTACTTACTCTATTAATACTGATTAATATTTAATAATAAAGGGTAAAAGTACTACTTACTCTATTAATACTGATTAATATTTAATAATAAAGTGTTTACTGAGTAAATAAAAGATTCCTGTCTGGAAATAATAGTTTTTATAAATATAATGATGTCCTCAAGTGACTAAAACCTCTGCATAGTTGCTGTAAACAGAAAGTTGCGTTATGAGGGTGAAACTTTTAGGTCTGGCAACCCCGTTCTGTGAGCATAGAAACAATAGAAACCAAAACTTTGTAGTGGTCAGTGACTGGGAGGGTGATGAAGGTTTAACAGCTGCACATTAAACTCACTAACTGTGTGTGAATGGTTGTAGTGATGAACGACACGTTTCCTGGAGTCGACTCAGAGTCTCGACTCTGAGCTCCAATCAGCGGAATCGACTCTTCGCCTCCACTTCATTTGAAGCAAGACTGATAATAAAGACTCACAGCAGAGATTAAACCCTCATAAACCAAGTTTAGCCACATTTGAGCAGCGGTATGAGGAGCAGTTGATGCGAGTGATATTGTCACTGTAGTCATTATTAAAAATTCTATAAAAATTCATGTAATCTTGTTTATTACTTTCTGTATTTCTGTTTCTCTCCACCTGAACTGATGAAGCTTTAATAGGGCGCTGGGCCAGAATGTGTTACAGCAGCACTATTTAAGGTCAAGCAAGTGTAACAGCAGCCCGGAGAACCAATGGGCGTAGCAAATGGGTGGAGACAATGTCAATCTTTTTTTGCATCAGTCAATCATATAACAATAATGAATTGTCAATCAGAAGATGCATTGGCCAATCAAATGCGTGAGATACTTCACTGGCCAATCAAACACTTCAAGTAGATGTCTATCATTTTGTGCATTAGCCAATGGCTTTAAGGAAAACGAAGAAGGCGTCACAAACGATGAAGAGAGAGTCACTACACTGTTTACAGAGTTACAGTCTCATGTCTTATTTCAGATCAGTGTGATTAACCAATATAACCTAGTCATTCAGTGTAATAATGATATAAATATTAGTTTTTCTCGATTGTTTAAACACATTATCTGAAAGCATGCCTCAGACTCTCAGCTCCGCTCGCTCCGGCTCTCCTACTACTGCCTGGGTTGTGGCTGTGCTCTGGAGTTGTTGTGCTCTGGAGTTGTTGTGCTCTGGAGTTGTTGTGCTCTGGAGTTGTTGTGCTCTGGAGTTGTTGTGCTCTGGAGTTGTTGTGCTCTGGAGTTGTTGTGCTCTGGAGTTGTTGTGCTCTGGAGTTGTTGTGCTCTGGAGTTGTTGTGCTCTGGAGTTGTTGTGCTCTGGAGTTGTTGACGCTCATTCTTAAATCAGCGCTGTGTTACTTATGGCTGTGTTTTTTGCAAAGACTCGCTCTGCTGATTGGATCACCTGTCAGAGTTTTTACTGAGCTGGGAAAATCTGCTGTTAGCTACAGAGCACCAGTGAGCTGGACTTCACTGCAAAAAGCTCTAAAACTCAGCTCGCTGGTGTCACTAAATCATTTTAAACTTTTAGTTTCTAACCACCTCCAGACAGCCTGTACCTGTTTTAATTGAGTTTTTCTTTTGATTCTTAACTTTTTAATTTTTTCTGCCCTTTTATCTATCCAATTTCGGTTTTACATTTTGTTTAATTTTCATAATTTACTTTCTTCATATTTTGAATTCATATTTAATTTATTTGTATTTAACTTACTTAATTTTTTTTAGCTTGTCCACTTAAACTTTTATTTTGAATTATTTATTTCTTAATTAAATTCTTATATTGTCTGCCTGTTTTTTCTAATATTTTTATCATTTAATTCTTATGTTTTACTCATGAAGTTCTATATTTTAGCTTTCTTGATTAAATATTGATTCTAATTTTTATGTATTTTCAGTCCCTTTAAGTTGTGAATGCTCGGATGCATTGTAAATGAGGGTTACCCTCAATGTATTACCGAGAGAAAATAAAGGTTGATTGAAACGATTTAAGATAATTAGCGAATGGTTTTGAGAGTCAGGTAAAATGACTGCCTCCAGTTCAGAGCTGATACTGATCTTCAGCTAACTGTTCTAAACATACTTCAAGATGTGGCCCAAATCTGTACACTAACAAATCTGTACACTAACACATCTACACACTAACACATCTACACACTAACACATCTACACACTCACACATCTGTACACTCACACATCTACACACTAACACATCTGTACACTAACACATCTGTACACTAACAAATCTGTACACTAACAAATCTGTACACTAATAAATCTGTACACTCACAAATCTACACACTAACACATCTGTACACTAACACATCTACACACTAACACATCTACACACTAACACATCTACACACTAACACATCTGTACACTAACACATCTGTACACTAACACATCTGTACACTAACACATCTACACACTAACACATCTACACACTAACACATCTACACACTCACACATCTACACACTAACACATCTACACACTAACACATCTGTACACTAACACATCTACACACTAACACATCTGTACACTAATAAATCTGTACACTAACAAATCTGTACACTAACACATCTACACACTAACACATCTACACACTAACACATCTACACACTCACACATCTGTACACTCACACATCTACACACTAACACATCTGTACACTAACACATCTGTACACTAACACATCTGTACACTAACAAATCTGTACACTAATAAATCTGTACACTCACACATCTACACACTAACACATCTACACACTAACACATCTACACACTAACACATCTGTACACTAATAAATCTGTACACTCACAAATCTACACACTAACACATCTGTACACTAACACATCTGTACACTAACACATCTACACACTAACAAATCTGTACACTAATAAATCTGTACACTAATAAATCTGTACACTCACACATCTGTACACTAACACATCTGTACACTAACACATCTGTACACTAATAAATCTGTACACTAATAAATCTGTACACTCACACATCTACACACTAACACATCTACACACTAACACATCTACACACTAACACATCTGTACACTAATAAATCTGTACACTCACAAATCTACACACTAACACATCTGTACACTAACACATCTGTACACTAACACATCTACACACTAATAAATCTGTACACTAATAAATCTGTACACTCACACATCTACACACTAACACATCTACACACTAACACATCTGTACACTAATAAATCTGTACACTCACAAATCTACACACTAACACATCTGTACACTAACACATCTGTACACTAACACATCTACACACTAACAAATCTGTACACTAATAAATCTGTACACTAATAAATCTGTACACTCACACATCTGTACACTAATAAATCTGTACACTAACACATCTGTACACTAACACATCTGTACACTAACACATCTGTACACTAATAAATCTGTACACTAATAAATCTACACACTAACACATCTGTACACTAATAAATCTGTACACTAACAAATCTACACACTAACACATCTGTACACTAACACATCTGTACACTAATAAATCTGTACACTAACAAATCTACACACTAACACATCTGTACACTAACACATCTGTACACTAACACATCTGTACACTAACAAATCTACACACTAACAAATCTACACACTAACACATCTGTACACTAATAAATCTGTACACTAACAAATCTGTACACTAACACATCTACACACTAACAAATCTACACACTAACACATCTGTACACTAATAAATCTACACACTAACACATCTGTACACTAACAAATCTACACACTAACACATCTGTACACTAACACATCTACACAATAACAAATCTACACACTAACACATCTGTACACTAATAAATCTGTACACTAATAAATCTGTACACTAATAAATCTGTACACTAACAAATCTACACACTAACACATCTGTACACTAATAAATCTGTACACTAACAAATCTACACACTAACACATCTGTACACTAACAAATCTGTACACTAACAAATCTACACACTAACACATCTGTACACTAACACATCTGTACACTAATAAATCTGTACACTAACAAATCTACACACTAACACATCTGTACACTAACACATCTGTACACTAACACATCTGTACACTAATAAATCTACACACTAACAAATCTACACACTAACACATCTGTACACTAACACATCTGTACACTAATAAATCTGTACACTAATAAATCTACACACTAACACATCTGTACACTCACACATCTGTACACTAATAAATCTGTACACTAACAAATCTACACACTAACACATCTGTACACTAACACATCTGTACACTAATAAATCTGTACACTAACAAATCTACACACTAACACATCTGTACACTAATAAATCTACACACTAACACATCTGTACACTCACACATCTGTACACTAATAAATCTGTACACTAACAAATCTACACACTAACACATCTGTACACTAACACATCTGTACACTAACACATCTGTACACTAATAAATCTGTACACTAACAAATCTACACACTAACACATCTGTACACTAACACATCTGTACACTAACACATCTGTACACTAATAAATCTACACACTAACAAATCTACACACTAACACATCTGTACACTAATAAATCTGTACACTAACAAATCTACACACTAACACATCTGTACACTAACACATCTGTACACTAACACATCTGTACACTAATAAATCTGTACACTAACACATCTGTACACTAACACATCTGTACACTAATAAATCTGTACACTAACAAATCTACACACTAACACATCTGTACACTAATAAATCTGTACACTAACAAATCTACACACTAACACATCTGTACACTAACACATCTACACACTAACAAATCTACACACTCACACATCTGTACACTAACACATCTACACACTAACACATCTGTACACTAACACATCTGTACACTAACAAATCTACACACTAACACATCTGTACACTAACACATCTGTACACTAATAAATCTGTACACTAACAAATCTACACACTAACACATCTGTACACTAACACATCTGTACACTAACACATCTGTACACTAACACATCTACACACTAACACATCTACACACTCACACATCTGTACACTAACACATCTACACACTAACACATCTACACACTAACACATCTACACACTAACACATCTGTACACTAATAAATCTGTACACTAACAAATCTACACACTAACACATCTGTACACTAACACATCTGTACACTAATAAATCTGTACACTAACACATCTGTACACTAACACATCTGTACACTAACACATCTGTACACTAACAAATCTGTACACTAACAAATCTACACACTAACACATCTGTACACTAACACATCTGTACACTAATAAATCTGTACACTAACAAATCTACACACTAACACATCTGTACACTAACACATCTGTACACTAACACATCTGTACACTAACAAATCTGTACACTAACAAATCTACACACTAACACATCTGTACACTAATAAATCTACACACTAACACATCTGTACATTAACACATCTGTGTGAACATTAACTGCTAAATTAACAACAAACTCTAGATTGGCTGATGCAACGAGTGATGGACAGCTCAATCTAAACTGCGATTGGCCCATGCAAAAGGTGATTGACGGCCATGAGCAGTTATTTAATTGGTTGATGCAAAAAATGATTGACAGAGTTCCCTCCTCCTTTAGATCTCCGGTCTGCAGCATTACCCTCCTCTGTAAGGTAGAACGGAGACGTGAAGCTGGCGAATCAAATCTTTGAAAAAAATATACTGATTATTTTTAGTTTTGCTTCCTTGTACCGTCGCTAAAAGGCTTTGTCGGCTCTGCAGCGTGAAAAAGATAAACGTTAATAGACGTTAATAGACGTTAATAGACGTTAATAGACGTTAATAGAGCGTTTTTGTGAGCAGTGTGTGCTACGGCGGTTGACGACTGAACCGAAGAGTCGACTCCACACATTTCGACTCTTAGAATCATTGGCCGGGAGTCAACTCCGACTTTTAGACCTGCTGGATTCGAAGAATCGACTCCTTTGGAATCGGCTCCCCACCGCTATATAATATATAATTTTCAGCTGTACAGTTAGCTAGCGTTAGTCTCCTGTTTACTCTCAGTACTAAACACAGCAGAAAACCCGCTCACTGACCGTCCCGGACAGTAAAACAGTGTTTGAACCGAACCTGGAGTTTAAACTGAGACCGTTTCTGGACCTGCGAGTCCTGAAATCTGGGCTAAATCACGGAGAGTAGCCTGAGTGGTAACGTTAACAGTACTAGGGAGAAGCTAACGTTAGCATTTGGATAGACGTTTATTTTCCCACAGAAGTGCTTCATAAAAGTTCTAAACTTATTAGTTTAATGACTGTGACTGAAGAAATGTATTAATAATTATTGAATATTAGTTGCAGACCTGCGTTTAGGCTAATTAAAAGTCATTATTAGTTTATATTGCTCGTTAGCCTCATTAGCCTTGTAGCTCTCGTACTAAAGCTAAAAAGCAGAATTGAATGTCGTTTTTGCCAATTTGTAGCTTTGAAACTGAGTATTTAATATCTTTTTGAGCCATTTATCAAATATTATTGAATATTAGTTGCAGACCTTCCTCACGCTAACTGAAAGTTATTCATTTCTTTCGCTCGTTAGGCTCGTTAGCTCCTTTAGCTCCTAAAAGCTAAAAACCTCTGTTTGGAATTCGTATTAGTATTTAATCTCTTGTTGAACCATTTATCAATTATTTTGTATTGAATATTAATTTCAGACCTACAATAATACTAGATGAAAGGTATTTGTTAGCCGAATTAGCCGTGTAGCTCCTGTGCTAAAGCTAAAAACGCAGAGTTCTGACACAAACCTTATTTTGCCAGATTTACTGTGAATGGATTTTTTATTGAATTACATTTTTGCTAGACTATAGCTTTTAAATACAGTGTTTAATCTCTTGTTATGGCATTTAATAATAATTATCAGACAATAGTTGCAGACCAACATAATACTAATTACAAGTTTTTGGTTTCTATTGCTCGTTAGCCTCTCATACTATGACACAGCTAAAAACAGAATTCTGACAACCAAACATGTCCAAATTTGGCCAAATTGTAGCTTTTAAATGAGCCAGTTATCAATTGATATTAAACATTAGTTACAGACCTACGTTGTACTAACTGAAAGTGGTGTGTTTCTATCACTTCTTAGCCAAATTAGCCTCGTAATGCTAAAGCTAAAAATGCAGAATTCTGACCCCAAAACTTTTTTTTTTTATATAATTCAGGTTTTGTTTTGTTTTTCTTGCCAAATTATAGTTTTAAATGCAGTATTTTAGCTTATGTTGTGGTATTTATCAATAATTTATCAATAATTCCCCAACATTAGTTTGACCTACATTATTAAGTTAACTGAAAGTCATTAGTTTTTATTTTTTGCGAAATTGTAGCTTTTAAATGAGCCATTTATTAATTAATGTTGAACATTACTAACAGACCTACATCATAATAACTGAAAAGTGTTTATTTCTTATGCTCGTTAGCCTCATTGCGTCTGTGCTTAAGCTTCTGGCACCAAACATGTCTGGTTAACTGTAATTGGCCTTTATTTGGAATTTTAATGTTTATATATTTTTTTAACTGCAGCTTTAGAGTATTTAATCTTTCGCTTAGCTGGTTTGTTGCTTTCCAGCCTCAGACGGTGAAGGTTTCCCAGATAACCTGGTTTGGTCGACGTATCTGTGACACATACAGTGCCATTAGGTTCCGTATGTCTGAGAGTGGAGTAGCTCTTCAGTGTTGAGCTGGTAATGACCTCCTCGCCAGCTGATGACGGCTGAAGTCCGTGGCCACTTGAACATAAGCGCAGTGGTTAAAATGAGTCACACATTAGACCCAGTATATCTCGGGCATTACGAGAGGCCTATAGATAAATCCAGCAGAGTGTTTTAAACTACAGTCAGATCACTTAGTGATACAGTACACACACACCCCTCTGTACACTCCAGTGTTTCCTCTGTAATGAAGGTGATAATGGGGAGTTAGTGCTGCAGGAACAGCTTGTACTCAACCGGCAAGACTTTGCACCAGATTTTGGAACACTGCTGTGAGGATTTGATTGAGTGTTAGTGAGATCAGGTACTGATGTTAAACATTGCTGTGAGGATTTGATTGAGTGTTAGTGAGATCAGGTACTGGTGTGGGAGCTGATGTTCTTGGCCAGGTTGTTTTCTCTCATTAGATGAAGATTCTGGCAGATAGGAGCTTCCAGATATTGGATGGTAATGTTTAGACTTTTAGAAATAATTAACATCCATAAATTCTTATAATAATTATATTAAACATGTTAATTGTATTAATTATAAAGTTAATATTGACTTATGAGCAAATAAACACTGACAGATACACAGAATTTTATTATCTAATGTTCTCTAGAATGTTGGCACAGATCTGTCCACCTTTAGAAGACTAGGCCTTCTGTGGTTAGAGCTGCTGTCCTGAGCCAGATGCCCATCGACCCCTGCGCTCCACTCCGGCCCCTCAGGGCCTGTAATTGATCCTGCTACTGCTAGCGCTATGCTAATCCATCAGCAATCTGCTAATGCTTAGCGACTACTGTACAGCAACTCTCAATTTCACTGTCACTCTCAGACCCCCCTCCTCAGCGTCCCAGCAGGAGGAGCTCACTGGACCTGTGGTCACATTCAGGACTGAGCTGTCCGTCCACAGCTAGCTTCGGCCTCCGATGGGCTGACGGGAGTATTCTCCTTGGCTGGCTGGCTGAGCAGCGAGGTAGCGATGGGGAAGATGAAGAAGCGCCGCCTGCCCTCCGTCTCCCAGTTCGCGACCCTGCGGGCCCGGTCGGTGCCGAGGCGGAGGAGCGTGGAAGGCCTGTGCGCCAGCACTCTGCTGGGGATACTACAGGCTAGGACGTGGCTGCTGGACGTACATATGGCCTACCTCCTCCAGCAGCCTCCAGGAGCCCACACTCCTCCTCGCGCTCACTCTCTCTCCTCTTTCTCTCACTCTTCTTCTGCAGACGGTGGGAGCGAGGAACCTAGCGAGCTGCGGAGCGCCAGCCTGGACCCCCACCACGGCCTGGTCGGCCAAGGTAGGCCCTGTTACTCTCTCTCTCTCTCTCTCTCTCAGTTCCAGATCAGTTCATATCAGTTCAAGGCTCACTTTTGTAGTATATTTATGTCTTTAAACTTCACTTCCTACTGCGGTCCAGTCCAGTTTAGCTCCAACTATTGTCGCTGAAGCAGTACAGATATATATAAAAATATATATATATATATATATATATATATATATATATATATATATATATATATATATATATATATATATATATATAAACGCACAGGGTAAGTTATTTCAAAGCTGGAAGGGAAAATGACGTATCTGAACACCTCAGCAAGTAACTGGTGAGGGGGTCTATCTTTTAGGCCATGGCCGGCATCTTGAAAGCCGCCATATTGGATCAAGGGCAAGTGTTTCCAATGGGTAGGTGGTCGTGTAGCAGATCAAAGAAGATCAAGACTGTCTCAGAAATTGATTGATGCAATCAGATTTGTAATATCTCTTGTGGTTTAAACGTTACCAACACAGAAAGTTACACATTGACAAGTTACAACAACCACATTGAACAACATGTTCAGTGAACTGTCCTGCTGCTGAACTATGTATTCAGATCTGTGTTCAGCTCCAGCACACGTTATTCAATTCACTGAACACGTTGTTCAATTTCATCATTTACCCTTTAGTTTTTAAAATAAAAGGGTGTCCTGAGACTTTTGACTCACCCTGTACACACACACACACACACACACACACACACACACACATACACACACAATACAACCTGTATCATGATACGTGGTTCAGTGTATTGCGATACTGTAAGGAGACGATATATTGTGATTTTTAAAAAATCTAATTTTAAGAAAACTGTTATATTATAAAACAACAAGTCTTTGCTAATGCTAACATTAGGATTGTGTCGTTATGTTACTTGTTTATATTGGAGTGGCAGAGTTTAATGGCTGAAGATTACAGCACTGCCCTCTAGGGCTCGGGGGTTTAAACATAACACAAGAGTCCACTGTCTGCCTCAGTCTTTGAAACTATTAATTAAAAATTAATTATTAATCAATACTATGCTTTTGAGGACATATATATATATTAAAGGTGTAAGAAAATATCGAATATCGGGAGATTATGTTTTGCGATACTGTACAGTTCTCAAAAACACAGTAATTTTTATTTTTTATTTTTAATTATAAAAAAAGTACTTTAATTTTATTTACTTCAACTTATATTATATTATTATACTTAGATATTTTGTGTTTGCATATATATATATATATATATATATATATATATATATATATATATATATATATTTAAAATATTTTTTTTTGTTATCTTTATCTATTGGTGAATGGAGGAACAGCAAAGTAAGAATTTAATTGTACAGTGTTACCGTCTGTTTCTGCTGAGCATATGACAATAAAACTTTTGAATCTTGAATCTATTGATACACAGGTTCCTGGCAGACAGTGAATCATTGTGTGTGTGTGTGTGTGTGTGTGTGTGTGTGTATATATATATATATATATATATACGTATATATGTACTATAGTGGACTTTACTCTGAACAGAAATTATTTCTTTCTTGTCTTTAATTAACTTGTTTTTGTCTCGCTCGTCCTTTAGCTTCTCAGACTTCACTCTGATTATTAATCTGATGTTTGTTTTGTCTTTAAAAATGATTTCCTCTGTTGTAACACTAGCTCGTTAGTGTGAGTAATAGGAACACAGTGGAGCTCAGAGATGAGCTGTATGTGTATGCGTGCGTTGGTGTGCACGTTTCACCCTCGAGGGGTTTTGGGTATCGGCAGATTGTGGTCAATATGTCAGTCGCCCCTCACTGTACAGCAGAATCAGAGGCTCATAGCCTACTTTCTGATGAAGTCTGTCGCTGAAGCACGCGCTCATGTTTCTCTGCTGGTTGATGCTGAGCGTGTCTGAGCTGAGAGACGCATCATATATAACATACTACGTGTTGCATTTTAAAGGAGTAGTGTGTAACCTCTGGTGGTGAGGTTGTGTACTGCAGCCTACTGAAACCCTCACACCCCTCCCCCACTCAGCTTCTTCATCCTCCATTTGGGTTCTCAAACCTGTTAATTCTACCCATCAAGCCTGAATAGCACTACTGTGTCTGATCCACTCACACCAGCACACCACACACTAGCACACCACCACCGCGTCAGTGTCACTGCAGTGCTGAGAATGACCCACCTCTCTAATAGTATCTGCTTTGTGGGGGTCCTGATCATTAAAGAACAGAGTAATAAAGTATACAGAGAATCAGATGAACTACAGTCTGTAAGTGGATGTCCTGTATGGTCAGTGGAGCTGATACAGTGGACAGTGAGTGGAGGTCCTGTATGGTCAGTGGAGCTGATACAGTGGACAGTGAGTGGAGGTCCTGTATGGTCAGTGGAGCTGATACAGTGGACAGTGAGTGGAGGTCCTGTATGGTCAGTGGAGCTGATACAGCGGACAGTGAGTGGAGGTCCTGTATGGTCAGTGGAGCTGATACAGTGGACAGTGAGTGGAGGTCCTGTATGGTCAGTGGAGCTGATACAGTGGACAGTGAGTGGAGGTCCTGTATGGTCAGTGGAGCTGATACAGTGGACAGTGAGTGGAGGTCCTGTATGGTCAGAGGAGCTGATACAGTGGTCAGTGAGTGGAGGTCCTGTATGGTCAGTGGAGCTGATACAGTGGACAGTGAGTGGAGGTCCTGTATGGTCAGTGGAGCTGATACAGTGGTCAGTGAGTGGAGGTCCTGTATGGTCAGTGGAGCTGATACAGTGGACAGTGAGTGGAGGTCCTGTATGGTCAGTGGAGCTGATACAGTGGACAGTGAGTGGAGGTCCTGTATGGTCAGTGGAGCTGATACAGTGGTCAGTGAGTGGAGGTCCTGTATGGTCAGTGGAGCTGATACAGTGGACAGTGAGTGGAGGTCCTGTATGGTCAGTGGAGCTGATACAGTGGACAGTGAGTGGAGGTCCTGTATGGTCAGTGGAGCTGATACAGTGGACAGTGAGTGTAGGACCTGTATGGTCAGTGGAGCTGATACAGTGGACAGTGAGTGGAGGTCCTGTATGGTCAGTGGAGCTGATACAGTGGACAGTGAGTGGAGGTCCTGTATGGTCAGTGGAGCTGATACAGTGGACAGTGAGTGTAGGACCTGTATGGTCAGTGGAGCTGACACAGTGGACAGTGAGTGGAGGTCCTGTATGGTCAGTGGAGCTGATACAGTGGACAGTGAGTGGAGGTCCTGTATGGTCAGTGAAGCTGATACAGTGGACAGTGAGTGGAGGTCCTGTATGGTCAGTGGAGCTGATACAGTGGACAGTGAGTGGAGGTCCTGTATGGTCAGTGGAGCTGATACAGTGGTCAGTGAGTGGAGGTCCTGTATGGTCAGTGGAGCTGATACAGTGGACAGTGAGTGGAGGTCCTGTATGGTCAGTGAAGCTGATACAATGTACAGTGAGTGGAGATAGAAGGAGGTGGGGGTAGATTATATTGACCACCCTATGATGAGTGGCACTCAAAAGTATATTAAGAATGAAAATTGTGATTTATTAAAACATTTGATTCAATAAACACTATAAAAATAATTAAACTGCACCTCAAGAGTTTCTAGGAGTGGTATCGCAGTTAGACTCTACAACCAGCTCTGCTCCCAGCAGCCCACATACACACACACTTAAACTCTACACACTTACAGGAAATAGATTTTTTTTCAGTGTAACGTAATGTGCAATATTTTTCATTCCCCTGTGCAATTAAAAGGCAACATGCATTTATTTGTAAATATATTATATTAATAGTTCTTGATTTCTATTTCTTATATTGTATATACAGTACTGTTTGTTTATCTATTTTTTAATACTGAGTGCCTTGCTATCCCTTTGCTGCTGTATTATGAATAATAAGTATAATAAGTGATTTGCAGTGATTAACAAATAATGTTTCATGGTATTTAGTATATTAAGAATGAAAATTGTGATTTATTAAAACATTTAAACTCTTTAAAAAATTCATTAAGGAGCGGTATCACAGGTCCGTCCTTCCTGCAATTAAGAGGCAGTGTGCAGTTATTTGTAACTATATTATTAAGAGTTCTTGATTTTTATTATTTGTATTGTATATACTGTACTGTTTAGTTATCTATTTTTTTGTATTGAGTGGTTTGCTTTCCCCCCACTGTGGGATTAATAAAGGATTCTCTTATTTTATTTTATTAAAATAAGTATAATACGTGATTTTCAGTGATTAACAAAAAACACCTCGTGGTATTTAGTTTGTTTCTGATGTAGAAGCAGCAGTGGCACATTATAAACAGCAGAAAATCTGTAAATACAGTGATTTTATTTTTCAAGGTTTGCAAAAACAAACTGTCACATAAAAAATGTATGATTGAAAGAAAATGATGGTTTAATGCACTGACAGTTTTATGTTATGCCGTTGTTGTGCAGTTATAGGCTTTTAATGAATCTAAATCTGTCTCCTGATGATCAGCGCAGTCGTTCAGTGTTGTAGAAGTGATAAACATACGATCGTATACAGAAAGGCATGTGGGAAAAGACTGCATTACAGTAATGAGTACGTGCTGTGCTGGGATGTAACTGATCAGAGTAATGATTATAGATCAGCCTCGGACAGTGTGACTCTCACGTGTCTGTCTTTCCGTTCTCCTCCGCGCTGTAGGTGGCAGTATAGACAGCGACTGTGCGTTTGAGGGCGACTACGGCGTTCCTCCTCTCTCCATGGCCGAGGGACTCCAGCACATCCGCATCATGGAGGGTGTGTCCCGCTCCCTGCCCTCCTCTCCGCTCCTCACTCACCAGACGGTCAGCTTGCGGCTACAGCCGGTCAAGAAGATCAGCGGCGCAGCCACAGGTAAGACGCTGCTGCGTGCCTATGGCTTACCTAATGGTTACTAGTGCTGTGTATTGGGAAGAACCTGGCGGTACTGTACCGTGATACAGCGGTCACGATTCAATATATCATGATACTGCAAGTAAAGTGATTTACTGTGATTTTTCAAATCCTACTATTAAAACACACCACTGCATGAACAGGTTTATCAATACTTACAATAGCACTGCGTCCTTGTGCTGCTTGTTAATGTTGGAGTGGAGCTGAAAATGGATTACAACACTGCCATCTAGTGGTCAGAGGTTTAAACACAACACACAATGATTCACTGTCTGCCAGGAATCTGTGTATCGATACTGTGTTGTTGAGAATCGATACAGTATCACCAAATATAATATCCTGATACTCGATATTTCGATATTTTCTTAAACTCCTAATGGTTAAAAGGGAATTCCACCAACTTTTCAACATTTCTGCATCTGTACACGGTTAAAGGAAAAGCAGCTCCCAGTGACAACCACAGAGATTCAAGATTCAAGAGTTTTATTGTCATGTGTACAGCAGAACAGACAGTTACACTGTACAATGAAATTCATACTTTGCTGCTCCTCCATTCACCAGTAGATAAAGATAACAAATAAAAATATATACAAAGTATAACAATATAAGTAGAAGTAGATAAAAGTATGAGGTGTGATCATCAGCGTTCCACATATGAAACACATGTCGGTTGGCTGTAGTAACATCCCAAACACTCAAGTGTGCAGTAGTACCCTCTTTAAGCATTATACATGTTGTATTTTTGCCATATCGTCCACCACTGATGCTGAAAATTAGACCGATTTTGGTGGGGTTCCCCCTTAAAGTCACAGTCATGGTACTAGTGATGCACTGTGATGTGTTTAGTAAACACATCAAACAGACTCAAGTTCAGTCTTACAAGCTGCTTCTGCTTCTCATCCTCCAAAGAACCCCAAATACATTCAGTGGTGTTGAGGTTCTGGACTCTGGGGTGGTCAGTTCAATCAGTGGTGTTGAGGTTCTGGACTCTGGGGTGGTCAGTCCATTTGGTGGTGTTAAGGTTCTGGACTCTGGGGTGGTCAGTCCACTGTTCTGAGAACAGCAGCAGCTTCTTTGTTTGGTGTGTCTGTATCTCCTTTTCTCAGTGAGGAGCTTCTTGAACAGCTACACATCCTTTCAGATCCACAGAGTTGATGTCTCTTCTCACAGTGGAAGGATGAACAGAAACATCGGTGGATGTTCTCAGATCTCCACTTGATCAGATGAAAGTGCTGTTTATCTGATGGGAGGACAGTGTTGGCGTGTCTGTTAGGTCTTCCAGGTGGTTGTTAGGAGTCTCAGTGTAGTCCGAAGTGATTTTCTCTGTACTTACGCAAGAGGGTTATCATATGTAGAACTGCCAGTATTTAAAGCTCTGAGATATAAAAGAGAGGATAGATAGAGATGTGGATTTTCTCAGTTGCTTCTTACGGTGACCACTAGGTGGAGCCAGACAAGATGACAGTGTTTATCGTTATCATAATAAAATACATCACAGCCTATCTTGGTGCCAAAAATTTTTTTGTTTGATTAAAAAGAGAGAATAATTAGTCCTAATTAATTGGATACAGTGGTCAGCACGGTGGTGTAGTGGTCAGTGACAGTCCAAACACATGCATGGTAGGTGGATCCTCACTCTAAACTGTCCATAGGTTTGAGTGTGTGTATGAGTGTGTGTTGACCATGTGATGAACTGGTGTACCCCACCTTCGCCTGATGACGCTGGGATTGGTTCCAGCCGCCCCGTGACCCCGACTAACGGGATAAAGCGGAAGATAATGGATGGATAGATAATTGGATATAGCGCAGCACGATGTGTGAAGTTTTGAAGACGAGTAATTGGATTTATAGTCGATGTTGTTTAGAAATAAACATTGTTTTTATTTCTAACTTGTTCTGTGACAGAAATAAATAAATATTTTTACATATCATGCATCATACATACTTTCAGGAGTGTAGTGGTATTGTGGTTTGCGTTATCACCCACCTCTACCACTAGGGTGTGCTGACGTCATGTTTTAATTGAATACGTTTTAATCGTTAGCTGAGTGCATTTCAGACGAGGCCTCACGGCTCCATGTTTATTTAGTCATTTCTCTTAATTGCCGTAAAGTCATTAGTTTGAAATGCTAATTAGCGCGGGGAAACCTACTCCTCTGATGCGTGGCTGCATGTGTGTGAGCGTGTGATCGCGTGAGCGGACCATATCAGAGTGCCTCCTGTCTCCGTTAGGGGAGAGTACATCGTTAGACAGACCCTGAACGCTGGGTTTGTTGATGTTTTTCTTATCGATGCCTTCGACTTGCTTTTCCTCTCGGCCAGTGGTGCCCAAACGTTCTGGGTGCGTAAAATAATTTGACTTCATACTTAATTTATTCTTCACTTGATTCCATCAGCCCACCTTGCAGTTACACAGATACCTCACCGATACAGCTCTGCGCTTCACTCACCAGCTCCTGAATAAGAGCAGATCTCTAAATACCGAACTGTATCTAAAGCCAGTCCCAGGTTTCTGGATCCAATACAGCTTAGCATCTTCGTTTCTTGATCAGATTTTCATGTGCCACCTTAAATTGGTGCAGCAGCTGTATTCTGGCACCTCATCATCTTGTTTGAATTTTCCCGTTCCACCTTAAATAGTGTAGCAGTTACATTCTACCATCTTAGTTTCTTGATCTGATTTTCATGTTCCACCTTAAATGGTGCCGCTGTTACAGTCCGTCATTGTAGGTTCTTGTTTAGGTTTTCCCGCTCCACCTTAAATAGTGTAGCAGTTACATTCCTGTATCTTAGTTTGTTGATACAGTTTTCCAGTTCCACCTTAAATAGTGCAGCAGTTACATTCCTGTATCTTAGTTTCTTGATCAGATTTTCATGTGCCACCTTAAATTGGTGCAGCAGCTGTATTCTGGCACCTCATCATCTTGTTTGAATTTTCCCGTTCCACCTTAAATGCTTCAGCTGTTACATTCCTGCATCTTAGGATGCGGCTATATCCTGGAACCTCAGCTTGTTCAGGTTTTCCAGTTCCACCTTAAGTTAGTGCTGCAGCTATATTCTGACACCTCATCTTCTTGCTAGAATTTTCCCGTTCCACCTTAAATGGTGTAGCAGTTACATTCCTGTATCTTAGTTTGTTGATACAGTTTTCCAGTTCCACCTTAAATAGTGTAGCAGTTACATTCCTGTATCTTAGTTTGTTGATACAGTTTTCCAGTTCCACCTTAAATAGTGCAGCAGTTACATTCCTGTATCTTCGTTTCTTGATCAGATTTTCATGTGCCACCTTAAATTGGTGCAGCAGCTGTATTCTGGCACCTCATCATCTTGTTTGAATTTTCCCGTTCCACCTTAAATGGTGTAGCAGCTACATTCCTGCATTCTAGCTTCTTGATCCAGTTTTCCCGTTCCACCTTAAATGGTGACGCTGTTACAGTCCGTCATTGTGGGTTCTTGTTTAGGTTTTCCCGTTCCACCTTAAATAGTGTAGCAGTTACAGTCCTCTATCTTAGTTTCTTGATACAGTTTTTCTGTTCCACCTTAAAATTGTGCAGCAGCTATATTCTGGCATCTCATCTTCTTGTTTGAATTCTCCCGTTCCACCTTAAATGCTTCAGCTGTTACATTCCTGCATCTTAGGATGCGGCTATATCCTGGAACCTCAGCTTGTTCAGGTTTTCCAGTTCCACCTTAAGTTAGTGCGGCAGCTATATTCTGACACCTCATCTTCTTGCTAGAATTTTCCCGTTCCACCTTAAATGGTGTAGCAGTTCAGCCTCGTCAGCTCTCTGAAGTCTCTCCGCTGTGGAGACCCCTCACTGAGCTCTTCGCTCTCGCCTGATCTGAGACCTTCTTTCTCAGACCCTGTTCTTCAGATCTTCTCCTCTTTGGCTGTGTCTGTGTGGAGCTCAGCATGCAGCCCCTCCCCTTCCCCCGTCCTTTGCATGAGCAGGAGCGCCCCCTGTTACTGAACAGCTGGAGGAGTGTTGTATGATTGAATCCAAATCACTGTACTTACCTGTAGTGTACAGATCACTAGGGGTGTGTCTCAATCCCTACTGAGTGTCTAAGTAGGCTGTCTAGGTAGCAGCTGTGTAAGTATCAGTGTTCTCTCCTCATAAAACAGATTACTGAGACGCTCTAGTTAGAGAGAGACTGCGTCACGGCTTGTTCCCGCCCACTGCAGCACGCCACCGGTGGTTTAGCTGGTTGCTAAGTTACCAGCCGGCTCCAAAAAAAATAGCCAGAGGCAAAAAAAAAAATATGTCTGGAGTATAAAGTGTAAATGGTGAAGGACTCGTTACAGAGTTGATAATTAAATACTGTTCTGTGTGATTATATGACCAGAAACACATTAAAACTCCAGAGAATCAAAATAACTCACATTTTAAAACCACTTCACTGCTCCTAGATTAGCCTGCACTGCATCATGGGATTGTTTTAGTGGCTGAGGAAGAGTTCAATACTTCTTAAAATCAGGTCTAAATAAGGTTCCTCAGTAGAAGCATGTTTAAGGTAAGTATTGGGACAGTCTACATGTCGGGAGTACATACTATGACGTAACATGCTGCCTATGTAGGAGCTCACTAGGATTTGAGACACACCCCAGATGTTTATCCAGTGCACACACAGAGTGAACCACTAGTTGATTGTGAAACAAGTGTATTTGATTAAAATCACTTACTGCACCTTTAAAGGGAACCCTGGCTGGTAACACTTGTAAGCCTAATATGATGTAATGACTCTAAATTATTAGGACAGGTTATAAAATCTCTAAAAGTATCAGATTTATTAGATTTTGTGTAAAATCTGCTGCACGTTGGTCTCCATTGTTGTATCTACTGACGTGATCAGCGGGTAGTGACGACAAATGGTTGCAGTAACCGGCCGTCACGCTCGAGCACAGCTAGCTACTAAACATGCTACTGTTCAGTCTTTACAGTTTGAACTAGAACTCAACATTTCTGACATCAGCGGTGACATCACACACCACGTTAGTGTAAATGGTGAACAGAGAGGGTGGAGGAGAGAGTGACACAGTGCTGGAGTTGTTGTGAAGCTGTGTGTTGGTGTTGACGGAGAAGGAGAGTGTCTGTTAAAGGAGCTCCGCTTTCTAGCAGGAAACATTCACACTCAGTAAACAGCTGGATACACTGAACGGGAGTGTCTCTGAGCTTCACACTCCTTTATTAGTGAAGTAGTATGTTCACTACTAAGACTGGACTTTCACCTTCAGGATCCACAAACGAGGAGAAGCAGCTGACGCTAACGCTAAACGTTCTCAGGAGAGAGTCCAGCGCATGTTCACGTTCACGGTTCTTCTCGTGGTTCTTCATAATCTGGAGCTTCTGGACTTCCTGTGTGGGGAAACTGTGGCACTGCATTGTGTTTTAGTCTACGCTTAAAACCAACAGCCTCCGTCAAGTCTCTCACCAGTGGTGGTCTACTGAACCACTCCAACTCATCCAGACTGAAGTGAGGAGAGCAGAGCGGGGGTCTTTGGGTAGCTGTGTTGGTCCACACGCTGCTTCACTAACTATTCTCCTTGTTTATGTTTGTGAAGCTGTTTAGACTAATATCAGTCTTCACACTGCCTTTCACTGAAACAACATCAACAACACAATGTACATGGTTTTCTTTAAGCTAGGTTAGTAACTAACACTCACTCCTTCACACCACAGTCCAGTTCAGACCTGAAACCATCTGACCTCATCTACCCAGCAGGCATTGTTAATCCATATGTTAAATATTTAGAATAAAAGTGTTAATTTATAAATAAATCTGATACTTTTGTGATTTTTATATCGTGTCTCAATAATTTAGAGTCATTGCAACGTATTAAGACTTACAAGTGTTACCAGCCGGGGTTCCCTTTAAAGCCAGACTCCAAACCTGTCTTTATTGCTTGTGTTTGTAATATGTACGGTGAGCAGTTTGCACCTATTAAGCCTCCAAAAACAATATTTGTAAAGAACTGCTTGTGACCGTACGCTGATTCGAGCCTTCTGAAAGTTTGCCGGTGAGGTGCGGGGGGGGCTTTAATTCCAAGCTAACCCCATCAAGCAGTAATTTGGAGTGTTTTCTCCGCAGCTAATTTGTAATTCTTTGGTGTGAGCCGCCATGCAGGGCTTCTCATCTCCATTAATGAAAGTCAGGGCTTTATGAGCGAGCCGTTTCATCCTCTGCTGTTTATTCATTCCCTGCGTGTTCATTAAACGGGGAACAGCAGAGCGCCGCGGCTCAGAAGATAAACCTCGCTGCGCTAGCGTTCACCTCCGTGAACTGGATCAGCCGCCTGTCAGACATCTCAGCACACCTGACTTTTCAGAATGCCTTTAAAGAGCCCACAGCACCCAAAAAGCCAGGGTTGTTTATGGAGGCCTCAAAATGTGTCCGGTTCATATATACAGAGTGAGTCAAAAGTTTAAGGACACCCTTTTATTTCAGTAAGGAAAGAAAGGGTGACGTATCTGATTAGCCTGAATGTCCTGAACATGGCCAGCATCTTAAAAGCCGCCATATTGGATCAAGGGCAAGTTTTTCCAATGGGAAGGTGGTCGTGTAGCAGATCAAAGAAGACAAGAACTGTCTCAGAAATTGATTGATGCAATCAGATTTACAATATCTCTTGGGACTGCGCCTTCAGATCTGTGTTTAACCAGGGAGAGCTCACTGAACATGTTGTTTAATGTGGTTGTTGTCGTAACTTTCTGTGTTGATAACGTTTGAACTAGAGATGGACCGATCAGCGTTTTTGAGGCCGATTCCGATCGCCGATCACCTCTTAGTGTGATTGGCAGATAGCCGATACCCACCGAGGGCGGGGCTATATGCCACGGCAGGGCTACATGTAGTTATTAGTGCAAGCAAGTCATGAAACATGATCTAAACATGGTTGAAACATGGTTATCTAGCGTCAGATCTGTTCTGTATGGTGTTCTGGGTTATTTGTTTTGTGCTAGCTGTGCGTGCTAGCTGTGCTGTTTGCTGATACTCACTGTATTCAGCCACGTTGTGTACTCTTAAGTGTTGTATCAGATTAGTAGAGTTATATGTCTTTGTTTCCCACAAGAGACGCTGATTTTACAGATGTTACAAACTGCCCTGGATGAGACGGACATGAAGTGGTACTGCCAGACGGACATGCGCTGAATGTCGTAACCTCTCGCGAGGACGCTGCTTTAGTCAGTCTGTTGAAAATGAAATGGTATGTATGTACACTAGTGGTTCAGGTAGGAATTGCAGGGATCTGGTCAGAGAGGGTTTCACAGATGGCTCATCTTCCTGGATGAAACTCTAGCTGGAAACACAGAAATTAAGCTCATTTGTTTATCGCCATCGATCAGCTTTCGGGATCGGCTAAACTGGAGACCTATACTGATACATAGCCAATCGATCCTTCCATCTCTAGGTTAAACCACAAGAGAAATTGTGAATCTGATTACATCAATCAATTTCTGAGACAGTTCTTGTCTTCTTTGATCTGCTACACGACCACCTTCCCATTGCAGAAACTTGACATGATCCAATTACTTGATCCAATTACTCACCTGTTACTTGCTGGGGTAACCAGATATGTCATCTTCCTTTACCTTTCTGAAATGAAAGCGTGTCCTGAGACTTTTGACACACCCATCAGAAACCAAGCAGCTTATTCTGAATGTATTATTTTTGTGATGTCACAAAAACCAACACATGCACATATATCATCACTGTCCAGTGAAAAACAGCCCACACTGGCAAGTTTACATCAGAGACCAAGAACAGTCTTTACTGTCAGTGTAAGTCAGTAGAACCAGAATTATTAAGTGATTTTGGAGCATTTCTATTGGTCCATTCATCATGAAATTACCATGGTTACCGTCTTCAAATCATGCAAAAAAATAAAAACGGACAAAAATGGAGATGCATGTTTTTCTCTGGACAGCGCCTGTAACCACCTGTCCAGCCTACAGGAGTGTAGCCCCGCCCACCCACACTGTTAAAATGAGTGTTTCAGCACAGGCTGCTCGTTAAACAGAGCAGTCAGAACAGAGCTCATTTGCATATGTCAATCTTAATAGCACATAAATCAGCCTGGTTAGTTCTGAGAGCGGTTCAGACGTTTATTTATACTGGTTTTAGTACATAAACCCACAAAAAGGACGTCAGGTGATCGGAATAAAAGACAAGAATGTAGGTGTGTATATATATATGTGTATATATATTCCTTAATATAACTAATATATTGATATAACTGTACACAAACAATAGCAGCACACTTTACACACAACAGCAGCACACTGTACACAAACAATAGCATCACACGGTACACAAACAATAGCATCACACGGTACACAAACAATAGCAGCACACTTTACACACAACAGCAGCACACTGTACACAAACAATAGTATCACACTGTACACAAACAATAGTATCACACTGTACATAAATAGCATCGCACTACATAAACAATAGCATCACACTGCACACACAACTGCAGCACACTGTACACAAACAATAGCATCACACTGTACACAAAAAATAGCATCACATTGTACATAAACAATAGCAGCACACTGTACACAAACAATAGCATCACACTGTACACAAACAATAGCATCACACTGTACATAAACAATAGCAGCACACTGTACACAAACAATAGCATCACACTGTACACAAACAATAGCATCACACTGTACACAAACAATAGCAGCACACTGTACACACAACAGCATCACACTGAACATAAACAATAGCATCACACTGTACACAAACAATAGCATCACACTGTACATAAACAATAGCATCACACTGTACACACACAACAGCATCACACTACACAAACAATAGCATCACACTGTACATAAACAATAGCATCACACTGTACACACACAACAGCATCACACTGTACATACACAATAGCATCACACTGTACACACACAACAGCATCACACTGTACATAAACAATAGCAGCACACTGTACACAAACAATAGCATCACACTGTACACAAACAATAGCATCACACTGTACATAAACAATAGCAGCACACTGTACACAAACAATAGCATCACACTGTACACAAACAATAGCATCACACTGTACACACACAACAGCATCACACTGTACACACACAACAGCATCACACTGTACATAAACAATAGCATCACACTGTACACACACAACAGCATCACACTGTACATAAACAATAGCATCACACTGTACACACACAACAGCATCACACTGTACATAAACAATAGTATCACACTGTACTATATGCTGCATTTAAAATGAGGGTTGTCCTCACAATCTGAAAATACTAGGTTTTCTTTGGGGACTATTTGAACCTCACAGCGTCCTGCATGTATCCCTCCACCATGAATGGAGTTTAAGACTGAGATCTTCTCTAAACTATCATAAACAGCGTCTCAGAATCAGACAGTGTATTTATAACATCTACTGTAAGAACTTTCTGTGAGGAGCTTTTAGAGGTGAACGTCTGGTCCCATTCACCACCACTGTGAACAGGTCTGTCTCTGTAAGGCGTTGTCACGGCGAGTGCTTGTCCACCTGTGATGTCATTGTTTGGACAAATCAGCTCTTCACGGCGAGGAAACTCTGCTGAACGTGGAGCTGACTGTTGTAGACGCTGCTGAAGATGCTCCCAGCTAAGCTCCTGCGGTTCTTTCTGAATTATTTAAGAATAATGAGAAAGTTCACACAGTCTTCACCACTTTTATGTTCCCTCCAAGCGTCTGCGAGGCAAGGTTTTGGTGAAGTGGTACGCTTGGAGCCGCACCAGGACACTCGAGGCCGTGTCCTTGGACGCACTCCTCCGTTCCCTGCTCTCTTATTTCTCCACTGTTTTCTCTCCCCACGTCTCCTCATCGTGATTGCCGAGCGCCGAGAGTGAAAATGGACGATTTCTATCCGCGTCTTCGTCTCGGCTGCAAAACAAAGCGCAGCACGAGGGCTCTGACCTTTTTAACGAATCAACCCGGGCCCCGGGCCCCCTCCCCCGGGAGACCCCCGTCGTGCCAGCCCTGCCCCCTCCGTGGGCTCCGTACGGTACCGCCAAGTTCCAGATATCCGCCAAGCCTGGGTTTGAATGAAAATGCCGCCTCACTTTTGGCTCAGGTGCATGCCGGCAGCAGCCATTATGCTAGCGGGCACCTGTAGCGAAGCCTTTAATTCACTTCAGCATACAGCAGGGCCGGCGCTAATGCGGCCCCAGCATGGCTCACCTGATTTACTGACCTTTAATCAGACTCTTTGTTGCCTCTAAAGGTGGCACTATGGTGGCCCAGGACTGAGGAATTACCCATCATGGGACTGTTGAGTGTTAGTATTCGGATTACATCTGTTATTACTGTACTCGGCGTCCGGGTCTCTGTGTTTAGAGAAGTTAGTTTTATTATTGGGTTTAAGTCAGATCCTACTGAGCGTCTACATAAACAGTATTTCCACCGTACTGTGCAGCTCCAGACTCGCAGACTGTCCCAATTCTTACATCCCTTAACTAGAAATGGACCGATCAGGGTTTTAGAGGCTGATTCCGATCACCTTTCAGCACAATCAGCCAATACCGATTGAGGTCACGGCAGGCTACATACAATTATTAGCACAAGCAGGTCATGAAACATGGTTATCTAGCATCTGAGTCATCTGATACAGAATCGGTGATACACAGCTGATCCAGAGTCAGTGATACTTACACAGCTGATCCAGAGTCAGTGATACTTACACAGCTGATCCAGAGTCAGTGATACTTACACAGCTGATCCAGAGTCAGTGATACTTACACAGCTGATACAGAGTCAGTGATACTTACTCAGCTGATCCAGAGTCAGCGATACACAGCTGATCCAGTGTCAGTGATGCATACACAGCTGATACAGAGTCAGTGATACTTACACAGCTGATCCAGAGTCAGTGATACACAGCTGATACAGAGTCAGTGATACTTACACAGCTGATCCAGTCAGTGATACTTACACAGCTGATCCAGAGTCAGTGATACTTACACAGCTAATCCAGAGTCAGTGATACTTACACAGCTGATACAGAGTCAGTGATCCTTACACAGCTGATACAGAGTCAGTGATACTTACACAGCTGATACAGAGTCACTGATACTTACACAGCTGATCCAGAGTCAGTGATACTTACACAGCTAATCCAGAGTCAGTGATACTTACACAGCTGATCCAGAGTCAGTGATACTTACACAGCTAATCCAGAGTCAGTGATACTTACTCAGCTGATACAGAATCAATGATACACAGCTGATCCAGAGTCAGTAATACTTACACAGCTGATACAGAGTCAGTCATACACTACCACTAATATCCATTTATTTAGAACCTGCTTACACTGCCACTCATATTCAGATATCTAGAACCTAGATAAACTACCATGTATATCCATACCCAGTTATCTAGAACCTGCTTACAGTACCACTCTTATTCAGTTGTGATGGTTGCTGCTCTGGAGGAGTGAAGTAGACGTGCAGTCTGATCACTTCCGTTTGAACATGACATCACCGCTCGGAGCTCCACTTACGTCCACCGTGTTGGAAAAAGTTCTGATTGGGTGCATCATGGGATTGTCTTGGCAGCTGAGGAACCGTTCAGTGCTTCTTTACATTTCTGCCAAAGGAAGGAACCTCAGTAGAGGAATATTTATGGGATGTAAGAACTGGGACAGTCTTCGTGTCTTCCTGTTTATGTACAGACTCAGGGCGAGTTCTGATGGACCCTATGAGTGGTTGTTTTGGTCCAAACCTGTAGGGGGACTGACTGAGCTTAGAAGCTGGGCTGTGTTTGGGGGTTAATAACATTACGTTACTGCATTACAGACAACTTGCATTACAGTGAACCCTCATCACGTGACATTGTGTGGTCCACAGTGGTCATTACTTCAAACTTGTTGTGTGAACGATCAAGAACGTGTCCACTACTGGCTTTAGTAAGTAAGTAGAGATGCTGACTCACGTTGCCAGTCATGATCTTAAAACTGCCTCCATTTTTGTGATTGTGTGGGCGTTTCCTAATAGCGTGCCAGCTGGGTCGTCTTCAGCCTGGTGAGTGCCGTTTCCTCCGAGGCTGATCTTTCTACCTGGATGTGGGATTTGGGTGACTCATAGTTCTTCACGGCTTCCAGTTTTAGGTTTTTAGTCCCAACCACGAAGGTGTGAGTTATTGGCTTCCGAAGCATTGACGAACATTGTTTGGCTTTTGTCCTTACTTTTAACCTTCGCTGTTGAGGCCTTGTCTCCTCCCGGGAGGTTTTCTCTGCAGACCTCGTGATGTAGTCTGTAGTCCAGTCTTAGCCGCGGCAACTTGGCCTGAGATCTTGTTGGTTACTAGTTTCTCTGTATTCACGTGCTAATGTTTTACTAAAGATTTTCTATGGAGGGTCACATTGATGTTCTACTTATTATTGAATGTTCTGCCTTTGCAGAGCTGTATCTGCAGTGGGGATCGTCCCCACAAACCTCTGTAGAAGCAGTAGCACTACATACACACAGCCGGCTGTGTCTGAACTGTGGAGTTTAACAAATTGCTCTGTTTTAATTGCGTTCTTTGTTTAATTAGCAGCTTGACTTACCTGGCTGGTTGAGCAGATTCACGAAATCACCCTCATTCGGCTGGTGGTGGGTTACGGGTGCTATTTCCCAACCCTGCCGTTGAGCTTCTCCTCTGCCTAGAACTGTCGAGCTGTTAGAGAGGGATCCGAGGCTGATGGGCAACTTGTTGATGGCTTAAGCGCCTTGCTAGCTTGAGTGCGTGGAGGCACATGCTGCTAATTCAATGCTTCAAGTCCCCAATCCTGCTATCGCTGCCTGTATCTGACGCTAATTAACCACCACAATCAATACAATTACTGCCATCCCTATGGATTCCTACCAGAAGTAGGCGAAATTGCATTAGCCTCTCCGTGCCCATTAGCCCACATGATAAAATTATACCACCCCAGCCACCTCCTCTCCGCTCTCTCCTTCTGCTCCCGCCTCCCCCTCCATCCATTCCACAATTAAAATGCTATTATTAGACTATTGTCTTGTTTTCAACGCCGTGGCCTCCCATATGCTCCGTCCTACGTCTTTCCTCCCCAAGTGCTCTACGGCGAGAACACAAAAGAACGTCTCCGGCGGCGATTAGCTGCAGGAACGCTCGCCGCCGCGCTCCTTCATCTCTTCTCCTCCCCTCAGACACTTAATTCCTCAACCTCGACTCTTCAAATCGCCTCCCGATTGCCCCCCGCCGACCCGCCCTCGCCCCGCTCCCGCTCTCGCCCAGTCATTTGTACAGCTGAATGGAAATGTGACATTTGCGGGCGGCGGAGTCTTTCGCAGGTGGAGAGCGCCGAGAACAGATCGGCCCTGATGAGACGGTGACGGAGAAAGGAACGAGAGAGGAAGTGGACTGGACGCCACATTCCGGTGATTCTGAAGATCACCTGCTTAGCATTTTAAACAGCTGGAGAAAGTACCTCAGATACCACGCTGAGAAATGACCAGGCTGCTCGGTTATGTCAGCTGGAGGCTTGGGTCAGCTTGTACTGGGCAGTCTGCACGTCCACCTGAATTCCTTCCTCATGGAACGAGTCTGAGAGTGCACCGATATAGGAATTCTGGGACGAGGCCGATATCCATTATTGTACATATACATATATCGGCCATGCACAGCTGCCTTGTGTCCAGAGTTGGGCTGTGCAATATATATCGTCTATGATAATATACTCAATCAAATCCTCACAGCAATGTTCAAAATCAGCCCTCCCAGTGAGTGGACTGCAGTAGTGGAGGAAGTAGTTTCTGAAGAGACGCTGAACTTCACTGTATTGAGTTAAAGTGTGTGGACGGCCTTGAGCGGCTCATTTCTTTCATAAAATACGATTTTAAAATGTTAATCAGCTCTCGGACCTCCAGAAGCCAGTCTGAGTATCAGCTCCTCGCAGAAGAATGACACTCAGGCTGCGGCGGCTGTGTTTACCATGCAGGGCAGATATCTGACTTTCAGAGGGCACAAGGTGGGCAGGTGAGATTAAAGTCAGGAACGTCTGTCCATTTCGCTAGAACAAATAAATTTATCAGGTCAGACTGAAGAGCTGGGTGAGCGCGGGGCGTGTTAGTATTCAGGCCAGGTTTTGATAAAAGTGAACTGTTTGTAGTGGAAAATGAATCATTGATGTGTTTTAGCCTCCCGCCTTTCAATGTTTAATGTCTTTCTGAGCCGCGCAGAGTCACATTTGGAGAAAGTAGACGTTGTGTTCTCGTCTAGACACAACACAGTCTGTTAATTACAGCTAAACTCAAAGCAGAGTAATCCCGCAAACTCACACAGAGTTCTGATGTTTGACTTGTTTACTAAACAGACCCTTACAAATATCGTTTACTGATGACGCTTACGTGTCCTGACGTATTTTAAACAAGGAAATAAATATGAACAGTCGTGATTGTGAAAAATCACATCACAACATGCCTTTCGGAGTAAATTGTGCGCATCAGCACAAATGTGCTGCGAGATTAGAGGTTGGTCCTGTTTAAAGAAGTGATATGTAGGATTTAAAGAACTAAAAATAACAACAGAATGTGAAGAAATAACAGTTTTCATTCTACGTTAAACATCTCTGTATTGTGAAAAGCCTAGCGATGGCGTGTTAACCAGCGCCGACTCATTCTGTCTTGTGATATCACTTTATACCTGAAGAGGTGATAGTGAGTCACTGTAGTACCACTTCATACCTGAAGAGGTGATAGTGAGTCACTGTAGTATCACTTTGTACCTGAAGAGGTGATAGTGAGTCACTGTAGTACCACTTTATACCTGAAGAGGTGATAGTGAGTCACTGTAGTACCACTTTATACCTGAAGAGGTGATAGTGAGTCATTACACCACCGTACTAACCACTACACCACCATACTAACCACTACACCACCGTACTAACCACTACACCACCATACTAACCACTACACCACAGTACTAACCACTACAACACCATACTAACCACTACACCACCATACTAACCACTACACCACCATACTAACCACTACACCACCGTACTAACCACTACACCACCATACTGACCACTACACCACCGTACTGACCACTAGACCACCGTACTGACCACTACACCACCGTACTAACCACTACACCACCATACTAACCACTACACCACCATACTAACCACTACACCACCGTACTAACCACTACAACACCATACTAACCACTACACCACCATACTAACCACTACACCACCGTACTAACCACTACACCACCATACTAACCACTACACCACTGTACTGACCACTACACCACCATACTGACCACTACACCACCGTACTGACCACTACACCACCATACTAACCACTACACCACCATACTAACCACTACACCACCGTACTAACCACTACACCACCATACTAACCACTACACCACCGTACTAACCACTACACCACCGCACTAACCACTACACCACCGTACTAACCACTACACCACCATACTAACCACTACACCACCGTACTAACCACTACACCACCGCACTAACCACTACACCACCGTACTAACCACTACACCACCGTACTAACCACTACACCACCGTACTAACCACTACACCACCGTACTAACCACTACACCACCGTACTGACCACTACACCACCGTACTAACCACTACACCACCGTACTAACCACTACACCACCGTACTAACCACTACACCACCGTACTAACCACTACACCTCCGTACTAACCACTACACCACCGCACTAACCACTACACCTCCGTACTAACCACTACACCACCATACTAACCACTACACCATCATACTAACCACTACACCTCCGTACTAACCACTACACCACCATACTAACCACTACACCTCCATACTGACCACTACACCACCATACTAACCACTACACCACCATACTAACCACTACACCTCCATACTGACCACTACACCTCCGTACTAACCACTACACCACCATACTGACCACTACACCACCATACTAACCATTACACCACCGTACTAACCACTACACCACCGTACTAACCACTACACCACCGTACTAACCACTACACCACCGTACTAACCACTACACCACCATACTAACCACTACACCACCGTACTAACCACTACACCACCATACTAACCACTACACCTCCGTACTAACTACTACACCACCGTACTAACCACTACACCACCGTACTAACCACTACACCACCATACTAACCACTACACCACCATACTAACCACTACACCACTGTACTGACCACCATGTTGTGGTTAATGCTGATTTAAAGGGTGGAGGCTGGAGTATGACTGTTCTCTGTCTGTAGGAGGTGTTAGTGGGGGGACAGTGTGGTCTGACCCTGCTCTGTCCTGCTCTGGTCAGGTTTTCTCAGAGGAAGCTGTGCTGTGAGCGGCTGGGCTGCGCTGTGTCGTAAACCAGACCCTGAGACGTAAACGCAAGACTACACCTTTAAATCAGAGTCAGAAGAGTGAGTCCGTGGCGTACGAGCGTTCGGGTGACACTGTGGAATTTTAAACAGCGAGCGAGAGCCGGTAGCGGACGCGCTAACGTTTATGGAAAGAGGGGAAAAAAGAAAGTTGGACGGCTGCAGAGCTCCGCATTAGAATTCCAAACAGCGGCGAGTCTGTAGTCTCTCCACAGAAGACAAAAGAGCAGGAGAGCGAGAGGGGACGGAGGAGAAGTTCCCAGCGAGTCCTCTGGTAGACGCTGAGATGTTCTACATATTTAAATGTGTGGTAATAAATAGCAGGTTTGATTAGTCATCGCAGCCCACTGCTCTTTAAATGAGCCTGAGTGGGAGACGGACGGGCTGCTGGAGAGATCCGCGCTACCGTCTGACCAATCTGCATCATCTCTCTGATAATATCATCTGATAATATCATCTGATAATATCATCTGATACCGAGATCCTGCAGTCTGATATCACTGAGCAGTTTATAACAAGGTCTAATCCTAATAATTTCATCTAACGAATAGTCTCTCAGGCCTCATACCAAACAAGGTGCCGTAGCTGTGGTTTAGTTGTTCTGGTGTACTAGTGAGAGTTCAGTACTCAGAACTGTAAACCTGTAATAACACTGTTCTATAAAGTAATAGTGAGAGTTCAGTACTCAGAACTGTAAACCTGTAATAACACTGTTCTATAAAGTAATAGTGAGAGTTCAGTACTCAGAACTGTAAACCTGTAATAACACTGTTATATAGTGTAATAGTGAGAGTTCAGTACTCAGAACTGTAAACCTGTAATTACACTGTTCTATAAAGTAATAGTGAGAGTTCAGTACTCAGAACTGTAAACCTGTAATAACACTGTTATATAGTGTAATAGTGAGAGTTCAGTACTCAGAACTGTAAACCTGTAATACACTGTTATATAGTGTAATAGTGAGAGTTCAGCACTCAGAACTGTAAACCTGTAATAACACTGTTATATAGTGTAATACTGAGAGTTCAGTACTCAGAACTCTAAACCTGTAATAACACTGTTATATAGTGTAATACTGAGAGTTCAGTACTCAGAACTGTAAACCTGTAATAACACTGTTATATAGTGTAATACTGAGAGTTCAGTACTCAGAACTGTACATACCCTGAACGTCAAACTCTGTTCCTCAGATACAAATCCTGCTTTTACAGAAGAGGGAGGATAAACGGGCCGAGCTCCAAATCCTACACTGTTACGTAACAGACTGGTTAATATTTACACCAATGTTTACACACAACCACAACAACAACCAGCAACCAGAACATTTACACGCAACCACAACACCAACCAGAACATTTACACCCAACCACAACAACAACCAGCAACCAGAACATTTACACACAACCACAACACCAACCAGCAACCAGAACATTTACACACAACCACAACACCAACCAGCAACCAGAACATTTACACACACCCACAACACCAACCAGCAACCAGAACATTTACACACAACCACAACACCAACCAGCAACCAGAACATTTACACACAACCACAACACCAACCAGAACATTTGCACACAACCACAACACCAACCAGCAACCAGAACATTTACACACAACAACAACCAGCAACCAGAACGTTTACACACAACCACAACAACAACCAGAACATTTACACACAACCACAACACCAACTAGCAACCAGAACATTTACACACAACCACAACACCAACCAGAACATTTACACACAACCACAACACCAACCAGCAACCAGAACATTTACACACAACCACAACACCAACCAGCAACCAGAACATTTACACACAACCACAACAACCAGCAACCAGAACATTTACACACAACCACAACAGCAACCAGAACATTTACACACAACCACAACAACCAGCAACCAGAACATTTACACACAACCACAACAGCAACCAGAACATTTACACACAACCACAACACCAACCAGAACATTTACACACAACCACAACAACCAGCAACCAGAACATTTACACACAACCACAACACCAACCAGAACATTTACACACAACCACAACACCAACCAGCAACCAGAACATTTACACACAACCCACAACACCAACCAGCAACCAGAACATTTACACACAACCACAACAACCAGCAACCAGAACATTTACACACAACCACAACAGCAACCAGAACATTTACACACAACCACAACAACCAGCAACCAGAACATTTACACACAACCACAACAGCAACCAGAACATTTACACACAACCACAACACCAACCAGAACATTTACACACAACCACAACACCAACCAGAACATTTACACACAACCACAACAACCAGCAACCAGAACATTTACACACAACCACAACACCAACCAGAACATTTACACACAACCACAACACCAACCAGAACATTTACACACCACCACAACAACCAGCAACCAGAACATTTACACACAACCACAACACCAACCAGCAACCAGAACATTTACACACAACCACAACACCAACCAGAACATTTACACACAACCACAACAACCAGCAACCAGAACATTTTCACACAACCACAACAACAACCAGCAACCAGAACATTTATACACAACCACAACACCAACCAGAACATTTACACACAACCACAACACCAACCAGAACATTTACACACAACCACAACACCAACCAGCAACCAGAACATTTACACACACAACCACAACACCAACCAGAACATTTACACACAACCACAACAACCAGCAACCAGAACATTTACACACAACCACAACACCAACCAGAACATTTACACACAACCACAACACCAACCAGCAACCAGAACATTTACACACAACCACAACACCAACCAGCAACCAGAACATTTATACACAACCACAACACCAACCAGAACATTTACACACAACCACAACACCAACCAGAACATTTACACACAACCACAACACCAACCAGAACGGTGGTGGAGAAATCCAGAGTTCCAGGCTGTGAAGGGAACGTTGCCACTTCTCATTCCTTCCCAACAAACAACCCAACTGTCAGAGCTCCATGTTCATCTTAAACCAGCCTGAAGTTCCTGCTTACGTATACAATCTATAGAGGGTGTACAGTATTAGCCCTGCAGCTAACAGCTAACTGTATTAACTCTACAGCTAACAGCTAACTGTATTAACTCTACAGCTAACAGCTAAGTGTATTAGCCCTACAGCTAACAGCTAACTGTATTAACTCTACAGCTAACAGCTAACTGTATTAGCCCTACAGCTAACAGCTAACTGTATTAGCCCTACAGCTAACAGCTGACTGTGTTTTACATTAACAGACATTAAACACTGATAAGTACTGAATACTGACCCAGACATGCAGCTTCACCATCAGTATGTAGCTGTTTGGCTAGTTTATAACAGACCACATCTTCTATAATAAACTGATAAATCTCAGTACTCAGTACTGATAAATATCAGTATTCAGTATAATGTACTGATAAATCTTAGTACTCAGTACTGATAAATCTCAGTACTCAGTACTGATAAATCTCAGTACTCAGTATAATGTACTGATAAATCTCAGTACTCAGTATAATGTACTGATAAATATCAGTACTCAGTACTGAGACGCTGGGTTTCTGAAGATGTCCAGTCACTGTAACTTGGACATTTAGTTGGATTCTTGACCCGACGCTGAGTACGGGTCAGGAAACCTCGCCCCATTGCTAAGGGTCAGCTCATTAGTGTGCGGCCGTCTGTCTCCTGCTGGTAAACCATTAAAATACCCAGAGAAGGAGTCCGGATGATCCGAATTCCTATATTCCTACTGCTGTGCTGTCACTTTCACCAGTTTAAGCTCCGCCCACAAAACAACATGTTTACAAATACAGAAATGGTCCGTTAAACCGAGCGTTTTCCTGTCAGGTCTTTTTATCTCTTTAATTAAACATCTTGTTTAAAAAAAGAATTTTTATTTTAGTCTTTTGGTATCTTAATGCTTACTTACAGGTTTAAATAAGTGTTTTTATTATTTATTAGATACAGAGTTTCACTATTTTATCATCATCAACATCCAGATAAACTCAGAAGACACGTGTAGCTTCACTGCTGGGTTTCATAGTAAATACAATGTGTATGTTTGTGTTGTAGACATGGAGACCCCTGGTTACCATCACCACCACTGTAAACACCATCACCACTGTAAACACCATCACCACCACCACTGTAAACACCATCACCACCACTGTAAACACCATCACCACCACTGTAAACATCACCACCACCACTGTAAACACCATCATCACCACCACTGTAAACACCATCACCACCACTGTAAACACCATCACCACCACTGTAAACATCACCACCACCACTGTAAACACCACCATCACCACCACTGTAAACATCATCACCACCACTGTAAACAGCATTACCACCACTGTAAACATCACCACCACCACTGTAAACACCATCATCACCACCACTGTAAACACCATCACCACCACTGTAAACATCACCACCACCACTGTAAACACCATCACCTCCACCACCACTGTAAACACCATCACCACCACTGTAAACACCATCACCACCACTGTAAACATCATCACCACCACTGTAAACATCATCACCACCACTGTAAACACCATCACCACCACTGTAAACATCACCACCACCACTGTAAACACCATCATCACCACCACTGTAAACACCATCACCACCACTGTAAACATCACCACCACCACTGTAAACACCACCATCACCACCACTGTAAACATCATCACCACCACTGTAAACAGCATTACCACCACTGTAAACATCACCACCACCACTGTAAACACCATCATCACCACCACTGTAAACACCATCACCACCACTGTAAACATCACCACCACCACTGTAAACACCATCATCACCACCACTGTAAACACCATCACCACCACTGTAAACACCATCACCACCACTGTAAACATCATCACCACCACTGTAAACATCATCACCACCACTGTAAACACCATCACCACCACTGTAAACATCACCACCACCACTGTAAACACCATCATCACCACCACTGTAAACACCATCACCACCACTGTAAACATCACCACCACCACTGTAAACACCATCATCACCACCACTGTAAACATCATCACCACCACTGTAAACAGCATTACCACCACTGTAAACATCACCACCACCACTGTAAACACCATCCTCACCACCACTGTAAACACCATCACCACCACTGTAAACACCATCACCACTGTAAACACCATCATCACCACTGTAAACACCATCACCACCACTGTAAACACCATCATCACCACTGTAAACACCATCATCACCACTGTAAACACCATCACCACTGTAAACACCATCACCACCACTGTAAACACCATCACCACTGTAAACATCATCACCACCACTGTAAACACCATCATCACCACTGTAAACACCATCATCACCACTGTAAACACCATCATCACCACTGTAAACATCATCACCACCACTGTAAACAGCATTACCACCACTGTAAACATCACCACCACCACTGTAAACACCATCACCACCACTGTAAACACCATCATCACCACTGTAAACACCATCACCACCACTGTAAACACCATCACCACTGTAAACATCATCACCACCACTGTAAACACCATCACCACTGTAAACACCATCATCACCACTGTAAACACCATCATCACCACTGTAAACACCCTCTGAACCACTTCACTGAGCGTAGCTGGAGAAATGCAGTGTTTCTCGTGTTTAAAAGACCTTCATGGAAAACGTGAATGTGTTTAACAAAGTTAGGTTCCAGATTTCTCCTGGACGCCCCAGACATTGTATGAATGTGTTCAGTTCCTTCAGCAGCAAATCTTGATTTATCTTAATGAAGTACTGAGCAGTCAAAGCAGGTATTAGATGAGAACTGTAAATAATACTGGGTTGTTTAGGAAAAACTTGGAAAGAGTTAAATAAACACACTGACGTATAGAAAAGCACTACTTACGCTATTAATACTGATTAATAATTAATAATAAAGTGTTTACTGAGTAAATAAAAGATTCCTGTCTGGAAGAAACATCTTATTATATATAATAATGTCTCCAAGTGACTTAAATCAAGTGTGAGTATATGTTTATAACATTAGTATCTGTTCTGATTTGGAAACCGGCATGTGGTTTGGGATCTGATGAGTCTGAGATGTGCTGTGTGTGGATGTTGGTGGGTGGAGGAGGGTCAGGCCGAGCGCCCGGACAATGATACTGATTGTCGTACCCGGCGGGATCTGACCGGCTATTGTAATCATCGTTTTGTTTGGTTGTGGCGAGCGGTTTCAGGTTCACGGTTCCGAGGGTGAGACGAGGTTTCGGTGGCCGGAGGCTGTGCCACCTTAGATGGACTGATGTCATCCATCAGCAGCTTCTCCCATATCCATAACTGCTATTAACCTGCTGTTCCTGCACGGCCATATCCCTGCAAGCTTCTCTCTCTCTCTATCTCTCTCTATCTCTCTCGCCTCCCCCCTCCTTCTCTCTCTCTCTCTCTCTCCTTTTTCTCTTTTTCTCTCTCCCTCGGCCTCCTCCCCAGTGGTTGCCATGACAACAGCAGCACTGCGCCATTCATGGGCTGTAGCAGCGGAGACATGAGCTCCCTCACCCTCTCCCTCTCGCTCTAGCCTCTCCATTCGACTCCATCCCGCGGCGCAGCTCCATCGCAGGGTTCTCCGCGTCCGCTCTCGGCTACGACGCGCAAACGGCAAGCCGCCTCGAGGTTCACGGGGTGGTCTTCGGCCGCCTCCGGTCTCCGCCGGCCCTCGTTCGCGCGGCTCGGAGAAGGAAGACGTCTCCTTGAAGCTCGCTCGGACCGAGCAGACTTCCGATTGCGTGGACGTACACGTCGCCGGGAGACCTACATATACATACAGCGGGAGGAGGGGAGTGTATGTGTTTGTGTGGGCGCGCGGCGAGGCGTTGTGGATGAGCTGGCCATCGCTGAGGCGGCTGCAGGGGCTGTGCGTGTCTCTGGACGGGGAAGGTGACGGAGGAGGAGAGCTGGTGCCCTATGCCAGTCTGGCTGCCCAATGCGGGAACTGGTATGAGCATGGTAAGCTGCTGGAACCCCACCCTCTATGTCTATCTCTCTCGCTCGCTCTCTCGCTCTCTCTCTCTCGCTGGATGTCCTCTGCTGCTTATGTGGAGTGTGGGGTTATTATGGATGCCTGGTCTCGTCTGTGGCACGTAGCACCGAGGCGTAGTTCAGTGTCTGGCTGCGGGTTAGCTGCGCTCGTTGGGGCTGAATGGCCTTCGTTAAGGCTGCGAAAGTGACGGGCAGAAACTTAACGATGCCGAGTGAAGGACCTGTGGGAGGTGGTGGAGTGTGCGGCAGCGTTGCGCTCGAGCGTTCCGCCCAGCGAGGACTTTTGTTCAATTCGCTCCAGATGAATCAGAATTAGGAGTGGGTGAGCGATGCTGTTCTGGGTGTTTGTGTGTGTGTGTGTGTGTGTGTATGTGTGTGTGTGTGTGTGTGGTCAGGAGGACGCTCTGCCCTGTATGTTTGGCTCTACGTGGGCCGAAAGATGATGCGTTTGTTGAATGGTTCTCTTTTGTGTATGTTTATGTAGTATGACTCTACCTGAGCTATTCATACCCGCTGCTGACGCTCCGTATGGACGCCGAGTCAGGAGTGCAGGCTCTACAGGTGAGAGTAAACAAAATGTACCAGGGTATTTATAGAGCGGGCCATAGTCATCGCGCCGTACCCTCCGAACCGCACCGCGGAACCGTCTTTGATGAATGCCGTTTGCGTCATCGAGAGAGGGTCCTTCAAAGCTACGTGTTGTTTGCTGTAGTGACATGCCAATTTGCTTTAAGTCCAGAGTTTGCTAGTCTAGCTAGCTGTTTATATCGGAGCAAACCCTGTACAGTAACCTTCTTCAGGATTTGGTGAATCAGGAGGGTGGAAGTGATAACACCTAGCCATGTGTGACGTTGTCGTCTCAAGTGTTTGGGACGTACACCCCAAGATAATGTGGATAATAGCCAATTTTTCCTGTTCCGCCAAAATCTAAACACCTTGGGAGCCAAATTTTATGTGCATTTTGTGTAAAATTTTAACGATTTTATTGATAAAAACCTCTCCGTATGTATATAATATAATATAATATAATATAATATAATATAATGAGTTCAGGAAGTGTTTATTCTGGATTATTTGTTTCTTCGAGGACTCTTATTCAGAGGTAGTTGTAGGCTGGATGTTGGGGAACGAGCCTTGTGACTGGAAGGTCACTGGTTTGATCCCCTGAACCAACAGGACACGACACCAGACCCCTAACTGCTCCCCGGGTACTGTGGATAGAGCTGCTCACCACTCTGAGCAAGTGTGCTCACTGGCCCTTAGTGAGTATGTTTACTAGTGTGTGTGTGTGTGTGTGTATGTGGAGGTTTTGCTGCCCCCCAGTGTGTGTGTTCACTAGTGTGTGTATATGTAGGTGTTTTACTGCTCCCTAGTGTGTGTGTTCACTAGTGTGTGTATATGTAGGTGTTTTACTGCCCCCTAGTGTGTGAGTGTGTGGGTGTCAGAATCAGAAATTGATTGATGCAGTCAGATTTGTGGTATTATTTGTGGTTATCTAAACACAGATCTAAAGTAGTTCACTGAACATGTTGTTTAATGTAGTTGTTGTTGTAACTTTCTGTATTGATAATATTTGAACCACAAGAGATAATACAAATCTGATTACATCAATCAAATTCTGAGACAGTTCTGATCTTCTTTGATCTGCTACACAACCAAATTTCCCATTGGAAAAACTTGCCCTTGATCCAATATGGCAGCTTTCAAGATGTTCGAGAAATAACCTAAAAATAGACCCCCTCACCCGTTACCTGCTGGAGAATTCTGAATAGGGGTGTGTCATATCGTATCGTACACAATAATATCGCCAACATTTTTGAATATGGTAAACAATATTATATCACACCATATCACCCATCACTATTTATCACATCAGGTACTACTTTTACTGTTTTTAGAAAAAGAAAAACTCACACTTTTCTCATTTCCCATTATATTTCTACTAGAAACAGATTTTATCTCCAGTATCATTCACTTTACTTCAGTCCTGGATATGTGGAGATATCTGGAGTGCATTATTTAGTATCGTCACATTCTGGATCATTGACTTCTGTTACAATCTGATTAAAATTCTTATATTTTTTAGTATCTCAGTTAGGGGTGTGCTATATCATATCATATACAATAATAAAATTGAATTTTCTTATTGTTGCAGTAGTGTGTTCTTGAGTTTTTTTAAATGTTAAATGTTTTTTAAATGTTTTAAATTAAATTAAATGTTTTGTCATATCGCCAAGAGTATCGATATCGGAAAAATAGCATGAAATATTGTGATATTATTGTAGGACCATATCGCCCACCCCTAGTTCAGATGCATCATTTTCACCTTCCTTTCTGAAATAAACGGGTGTCCTGAGACTTTTGACTTTAGAACTGTTTGAATTTCACTCTCCTAAGTTGCGACGTCGGTACAGGAGCGCTGACTGGATTGACTGGTACTTCGTGTCCTTGGCCTCTCATGTCTTACCTCGTCGGCTGAACAGAGGCAGAATTCAGTCAGATGGAGTTTTCTGCTCTGTAGCGTTCCGAGGCAGTGACTCATGTTGATGTTGGATTAGTAATAATAATGTTTTATTTATACAGTGCTTTCCTAAACTCAAGGTCGTGTACAAAACCTGCGATAAAAGATGCAGGAACGATCCAGAGAAGAAACGCTCCTCGGCCGGGGACGACGGGCTCGAGGAAAGGCCTGAGCTTAGTCTATATCGGGAAAACCTTTGCTCCAGTTACCTGCATATCACAGAAACCAGCACACCTGCAGCAGCGAACGCAGCCTATGATTATATAACAGGATTATACAACATGCTGGTGGATGGTGGAGCTCCAAACATCTCTGCAAGCATTTGGAGGAACGATATGCAATCAGTGTGCATTCTTAATCTTCCAGGTTTGTCTGAGCTGAAGGGGAGTGTCACCAATTTTTTTTAAATTTCTGCATAGTAGGATGTAAACGGTCAGAGAGGTTTGGTGTGAAGTGACGGACTGTAGAGTTGGTTCTGTTGGACACTGATGGGAAATAGCGGCTAATGGATGCTAACCAGGCTAACTGAGGTCTACTCTCGTGTGTCTACAGATCTATTTGTATTGGTCAGTCCAGCAGAAGTCTGTAGGAGGTCAGTGCTTCCAGAAAGTGATTGTATTTATAGTAGAATATGAATCACACGTAACCCTGGATTTATAATGTGCTGGTGTGTGTCCCCTGAGTTTTATAGGGACATTCATTCTGACTGTGAAGGATACTTCCACTGAATTTTACAAATTTCTGAGTGTTTAAGAGATTCAGAGAGTGGGTTTAGGGTAAAATAGTTTAGATGGTGTTTACAGTGGTGATGGTGTTTACAGTGGTGATTACAGTGGTGGTGGTGGTGATGGTGTTTACAGTGGTGATTACAGTGGTGGTGGTGGTGATGGTGTTTACAGTGGTGATTACAGTGGTGGTGGTGGTGATGGTGATTACAGTGGTGGTGGTGGTGATGGTGTTTACAGTGGTGATGGTGTTTACAGTGGTGGTGGTGGTGATGGTGTTTACAGTGGTGATGGTGTTTACAGTGGTGATTACAGTGGTGATGGTGATTACAGTGGTGATGGTGTTTACAGTGGTGATTACAGTGGTGATGGTGATTACAGTGGTGATGGTGTTTACAGTGGTGTTTCAGTGGTGGTGGTGGTGATGGTGATTACAGTGGTGATGGTGTTTACAGTGGTGTTTACAGTGGTGGTGGTGGTGGTGATGATGTTTACAGCGCAGTACAGAGCAGTATGGAACAGTAGAGAGCGGTATGGAGCCGTACAGAGCAGTATGGAGCAGTAGAGAGCCGTACAGAGCCGTACAGAGCAGTATGGAGCAGTAGAGAACCGTACAGAGCAGTATGGAGCGGTAGAGAACCGTACAGAGCCGTACAGAGCAGTATGGAGCAGTAGAGAACCGTACAGAGCAGTATGGAGCGGTAGAGAACCGTACAGAGCCGTACAGAGCAGTATGGAGCGGTAGAGAACCGTACAGAGCCGTACAGAGCAGTATGGAGCAGTAGAGAACCGTACAGAGCCGTACAGAGCAGTATGGAGCGGTAGAGAACCGTACAGAGCCGTACAGAGCAGTATGGAGCGGTAGAGAACCGTACAGAGCAGTATGGAGCAGTAGAGAACCGTACAGAGCCGTACAGAGCAGTATGGAGCAGTAGAGAGCCGTACAGAGCAGTATGGAACAGTAGAGAACCGTACAGAGCCGTACAGAGCAGTATGGAGCAGTAGAGAACCGTACAGAGCCGTACAGAGCAGTATGGAGCAGTAGAGAACCGTACAGAGCCGTACAGAGCAGTATGGAGCGGGTAGAGAACCGTACAGAGCCGTACAGAGCAGTATGGAGCGGTAGAGAACCGTACAGAGCCGTACAGAGCAGTATGGAGCGGTAGAGAACCGTACAGAGCCGTACAGAGCAGTATGGAGCGGTAGAGAACCGTACAGAGCCGTACAGAGCAGTATGGAGCGGTAGAGAACCGTACAGAGCCGTACAGAGCAGTTGGTTGGCGTGTTTGCTCTGCTGAGGGTGTTGAAGTTGGCTGAAGGTCTGAATTAGTCACGAGTCGTCACGCCTTGCTTCCGCGCTGGCCCTGTGGCCAGTGAGCCTCCCTCTCCTCCACCGCTCTCCCTGTCCTCCAACTCCCTCTCCTGTGGCTCCCTCCCCCCAACTCCCCATGTCCTCCTGCTCCCTCTGCCCCGGCTACTCTGTCCTCTGACTCCATCTCCTCTGGCCCTCGCTGCTCTGGCTCCCTCTCCTCCAGCTCCCTGTGCTCTTACTCCCCCGTCTCTTCCGGCTACTCCCTCCTCTGGCCCTTGCTGCTCTGGCTGCTCTGGCTCCTCCGACTCCCTCTCCTCCGACTCCCTCTCTTCCGGCTCCATCACCTCCAGCTGCTCTCTCCTCCGGCTGTTCTCTCCTCTGGCCCCCTCTCCTACAGCGCCCAACAGGTTAGAACAATGATCTGTTTATGAGCCGGGATCGAGAAGCTGACTGTGACGGCCAGATCCTCTCGTCTCCTGTACTGTCTGAGCAAGTTATTGGTGTACTGATTTATTGGTGTACTGATTTATTGGTGTACTGATTTATTGGTGTACTGATTTATTGGTGTACTGATTTATTGGTGTACTGATTTATTGGTGTACTGATTTATTGGTGTACTGATTTATTGGTGTGCTGATTTATTGGTGTGCTGATTTATTGGTGTACTGATTTATTGGTGTACTGATTTATTGGTGTACTGACTTCTTGGTGTGCTGACTTCTTGGTGTACCGATTAATTGGCTGGTCTTTAAACACTGATAGTGTTTTTTAAGGTTTGGTGAAGGAAACAGTTCTATGTAGTTTGGTTCTGTGAATAGAGAACTTGTTCTTCAGACTGACTGATGGAGAATGTGTAAATGTGTCTGTGGTGTTTGACACTAACAGTAGAAGAACACTCTCTGGTTACAGTATGTTTTACTGACTGTGTGATGGACACACTCAGTACTGTGAACTGAATCAAACCAGTTTAACTGGATTTAGTGCCGTTTGTAAAACATAGGATAAAAAACGCAGGTCTATGTTCATTATTATTATTATTATTATTATTAATATTATCATTATTTTTTATATCATATTGTAGTATTTTTGTCATATTTCTCATCCTTATGTTCTGCATAGAACCATATATGACGTTCTCCAGCAGTCTGAAGAACCATTTCACTATGCAAGAAACCCTTTAAGCCTGCAGATGGTTCTATATAGATCTTGTTCTAAAGAGAACCATGTCCTTCAGTAAAGAACCCTTTTTAAGAGGGTAGTGTTAAAAGTAGTGTTGTCGGCAGCATCTTCGTCAGTTTGGCGGAATTTATGATTTTGTATATCGACCAATGAAAAGCAATAGTATCTATAATGGCAACATCACAGGAGAAAAGAAACCAGTCTTTACTTTCAGTGTGAGTCAGAATTATTTCCAGGTTACTTTGGAGCATTTCTGTTGGTCCACCATGAAACCTTCACGCAGTGTAAACGGCAGCTGCTGCAAAAGATGTAAAAATAAAAGTCAGTGATGTAAATAATGATAACGGGGTCGCAGTGTTCCATTAACTGCACAAGCATCTCTTCTGTACCGCTCAGCACACGTAAACGAAGTCAGATAAATCAACATTTCCAGTATAAACATCAAACCCCAGTCCCTTCCTGTATAGTACACTGTGTACCTTCTAGCTTCACACTAAACCAGTATACTATGGGTTTAGTGTGAGTTATCCACACATGGCTGAACCCCAAAAAGCTATTTACCAGACGTACGGTGGTGTAGTGGTCAGTACGGTGGTGTAGTGGTTAGTACGGTGGTGTAGTGGTTAGTACGGTGGTGTAGTGGTTAGTATGGTGGTGTAGTGGTTAGTACGGTGGTGTAGTGGTTAGTACGGTGGGTGTAGTGGTTAGTACGGTGGTGTAGTGGTTAGTATGGTGGTGTAGTGGTCAGTACGGTGGTGTAGTGGTTAGTACGGTGGTGTAGTGGTTAGTACGGTGGTGTAGTGGTCAGTTACGGTGGTGTAGTGGTTAGTATGGTGGTGTAGTGGTCAGTATGGTGGTGTAGTGGTTAGTACGGTGTGTAGTGGTTAGTATGGTGGTGTAGTGGTTAGTACGGTGGTGTAGTGGTTAGTACGGTGGTGTAGTGGTTAGTACGGTGGTGTAGTGGTTAGTACGGTGGTGTAGTGGTTAGTACGGTGGTGTAGTGGTTAGTATGGTGGTGTAGTGGTTAGTATGGTGGTGTAGTGGTTAGTATGGTGGTGTATTGGTTAGTACGGTGGTGTAGTGGTTAGTATGGTGGTGTAGTGGTTAGTACGGTGGTGTAGTGGTTAGTACGGTGGTGTAGTGGTTAGTACAGTGGTGTAGAAGTTAGTACGGTGGTGTAGAGGTTAGTACGGTGGTGTAGTGGTCAGTATGGTGGTGTAGTGGTCAGTATGGTGGTGTAGTGGTCAGTATGGTGGTGTAGTGGTTAGTATGGTGGTGTAGTGGTTAGTATGTTGGTGTAGTGGTCAGTATGGTGGTGTAGTGGTTAGTATGGTAGTGTAGTGGTCAGTATGGTGGTGTAGTGGTTAGTATGGTATGTAGTGGTTAGTATGTTGGTGTAGTGGTCAGTATGGTGGTGTAGTGGTTAGTATGGTAGTGTAGTGGTCAGTATGGTATGTAGTGGTTAGTAAGGTGGTGTAGTGGTTAGTATGGTGGTGTAGTGGTTAGTATGGTGGTGTAGTGGTTAGTATGGTGGTGTAGTGGTCAGTATGGTGTGTAGTGGTCAGTATGGTGGTGTAGTGGTCAGTATGGTGGTGTAGTGGTTAGTATGGTGGTGTAGTGGTCAGTATGGTGGTGTAGTGGTCAGTATGGTGGTGTAGTGGTTAGTACGGTGGTGTAGTGGTTAGTATGGTGGTGTAGTGGTCAGTATGGTGGTGTAGTGGTTAGTACGGTGGTGTAGTGGTCAGTATGGTGGTGTAGTGGTCAGTAAGATGATCTGGGTTGGATTCCCGGTCTGGGTGGTTCTGTGTGGAGTGTGTATGTTCTCTCTGTGTTTGAGTGGGTTCCTCCTGGTACTCTGGTTTCATCCCACAGTCCAAACACATGCATGTTAGGATCCTCACTCTGAACTGACCGTAGGTGTGAGTGTGTGTTGACCATGCGATGGACTACTGACCTGTCCATGGTGTCCCGTTGCTAGTTGAGTCTTTTCCAGCTTTCAGCTGACGGTCATTCACTCAGTTCATATACCAGCAGGGTGTAGAAGTAAACCTCAGCCTGTCGCAAAGCAGCTTTACAGAGTTTTAAAAACATATAGTTACAACATATACCCCCCAGTGAGCGAGTCAGAGGCAACAGTGGCAAGAACTCCTCCCTCAGACTGGAGGAAGAAACCTTGGGAGGAACCAGACTCACAAGTGGAGACCCGTCCTCCTCTGATCAAACAGTATTTACAGTTTAATAAACTAAACACCAAAGAAAAGAGTCTCTGTTTGAAATCTGGATAGCAGAGCTTTAGAAGCTGCACAGGTAGAGGCAGTCTCTGACTGAGGCAGTCTCTGACTGAGGCAGTCTCTGACTGAGGCAGTCTCTGACTGAGGCAGTCTCTGACTGAGGCTTTATGTAAAGTGGGCGGAGCTGAAACAGTCCCATCCTATCTCACTGCTGGTACATCTGGATGGTACAGTGATGTAACTGAGGGTGTAGCAGTAGACATAGATGGACAGGAGAGCTGGCTGGTGATGGTGAGCAGGAGAGCTGGCTGGTGATGGTGAGGAGGAGAGCTGGCTGGTGATGGTGAGGAGGTGAGCTGGCTGGTGATGGTGAGGAGGTGAGCTGGCTGGTGATGGTGAGGAGGTGAGCTGGCTGGTGATGGTGAGGAGGTGAGCTGGCTGGTGATGGTGGGGAGGAGAGCTGGCTGGTGATGGTGAGGAGGAGAGCTGGCTGGTGATGGTGAGGAGGAGAGCTGGCTGGTGATGGTGAGCAGGAGAGCTGGCTGGTGATGGTGAGGAGGAGAGCTGGCTGGTGATGGTGAGGAGGTGAGCTGGCTGGTGATGGTGAGGAGGTGAGCTGGCTGGTGATGGTGAGGAGGTGAGCTGGCTGGTGATGGTGAGGAGGTGAGCTGGCTGGTGATGGTGGGGAGGAGAGCTGGCTGGTGATGGTGAGGAGGTGAGCTGGCTGGTGATGGTGAGCAGGAGAGCTGGCTGGTGATGGTGAGGAGGAGAGCTGGCTGGTGATGGTGAGGAGGTGAGCTGGCTGGTGATGGTGAGGAGGTGAGCTGGCTGGTGATGGTGAGGAGGTGAGCTGGCTGGTGATGGTGAGGAGGTGAGCTGGCTGGTGATGGTGGGGAGGAGAGCTGGCTGGTGATGGTGAGGAGGAGAGCTGGCTGGTGATGGTGAGGAGGAGAGCTGGCTGGTGATGGTGAGCAGGAGAGCTGGCTGGTGATGGTGAGGAGGAGAGCTGGCTGGTGATGGTGAGGAGGAGAGCTGGCTGGTGATGGTGAGGAGGTGAGCTGGCTGGTGATGGTGAGGAGGTGAGCTGGCTGGTGATGGTGAGGAGGTGAGCTGGCTGGTGATGGTGAGGAGGTGAGCTGGCTGGTGATGGTGAGGAGGTGAGCTGGCTGGTGATGGTGAGCAGGAGAGCTGGCTGGTGATGGTGAGGAGGAGAGCTGGCTGGTGATGGTGAGGAGGTGAGCTGGCTGGTGATGGTGAGGAGGTGAGCTGGCTGGTGATGGTGAGGAGGTGAGCTGGCTGGTGATGGTGAGGAGGTGAGCTGGCTGGTGATGGTGGGGAGGAGAGCTGGCTGGTGATGGTGAGGAGGAGAGCTGGCTGGTGATGGTGAGGAGGAGAGCTGGCTGGTGATGGTGAGCAGGAGAGCTGGCTGGTGATGGTGAGGAGGAGAGCTGGCTGGTGATGGTGAGGAGGTGAGCTGGCTGGTGATGGTGAGGAGGTGAGCTGGCTGGTGATGGTGAGGAGGTGAGCTGGCTGGTGATGGTGAGGAGGTGAGCTGGCTGGTGATGGTGGGGAGGAGAGCTGGCTGGTGATGGTGAGGAGGTGAGCTGGCTGGTGATGGTGAGCAGGAGAGCTGGCTGGTGATGGTGAGGAGGAGAGCTGGCTGGTGATGGTGAGGAGGTGAGCTGGCTGGTGATGGTGAGGAGGTGAGCTGGCTGGTGATGGTGAGGAGGTGAGCTGGCTGGTGATGGTGAGGAGGTGAGCTGGCTGGTGATGGTGAGGAGGAGAGCTGGCTGGTGATGGTGGGGAGGAGAGCTGGCTGGTGATGGTGGGGAGGAGAGCTGGCTGGTGATGGTGAGGAGGTGAGCTGGCTGGTGATGGTGAGGAGGTGAGCTGGCTGGTGATGGTGAGGAGGTGAGCTGGCTGGTGATGGTGAGGAGGTGAGCTGGCTGGTGATGGTGGGGAGGAGACCCTGATGGTCAGTCCTCCTACAGAGTTCAGCAGACGGGAGGACAGTCATTACCTCAGGAGGAGTAAAGAGAGAGAGTGAGTTGGGCTCGGGAGTGAGATTGTAGAGAATATGAATATTCAGAATTTTAGAGTGAGGCTGGCGACTCCGGCAGATCTAACTATAACAGTCTAAACTAAAAGGAGAGAACCAGAAGAACATTGACATGAGACCACCCTGAGACACTGGGGTCCCCCCACTCCACCATCAACAAACCTGTGTGATCGCGTGAAGTGGTGGAACAACAGCACCAACGTCTCAGTTTACCAGTGTGTTGATGCGACTGTTGTCTGATGCTGTTTGTAATGAACGGTTCTGCAGTGATTTCTGTTTCCTGTCTGATACGTATTGATTATTATCAGACTCTGCTCTGCCGCCTCAGTCCTACTTTAAAACTCTATCTCGTCTGAAGGGGGCTGTGTAGTCCAGGCTGAGTTCGTGTTACTGTGGGGGTCTCTGTACCGGTGGTGGGGGTGGGGTTGCTGGGGGCGGATTTGAATGGCTTTGATTGGTGTTTGTCTGAAAGGCTGCTTTTTAAAAAGAATAAATATGAACAAGCACAAAACAGTACAGCCTCGAAAAAAGAAAGGAATGGGAGAGAGAGAGAGATGGAAGAGAGAGAGGGAGAGTAGGAGGAAAGGAGAGAGAGAGGGAGAGTGGAAAAGGGAGAGAGACTGGAATAGGGAGATAGAGAGAGAGGGTGAGAGAGAATGGAAGAGGGAGAAAGAGAGAGAGTTTGGGGAAGAAGAGGCCGAGGGAGTGAAAGTGGGAAAGAGGGAAAGAGAAAATGTAAGAGGGCGAGAGAGAGGTGGGGAAGTGAGAGGGGGAGAGAGAGAGAATGGAAGAGAGATGGAGATGGGGAGAGAGAGAAAGAATGGAAGAGGGAAAGAGAGAGAGAGAAAATGGAAGGGGGGGGAGAGAGAGAGAGTGAGAATGGAAGAGGGATAGAGAAGGGGGGGAATGGAAGAGGGGGAGAAAGACAGGAAGAGAGAGAGAGAATGAAAATGGAAGAGAGAGAGAGAGAGAGAGAGAGAGAGGAAGAGAGAGAGAATGAAAATGGAAGAGAGAGAGCGAGAGAGAGAGAGAGGAAGAGAGAGAGAATGAGAATGGAAGAGAGAGAGCGCGAGAGAGAGAGGAAGAGAGAGAGAGAATGAGAATAGAAGAGAAAGCAAGAGAGAAAGAGGGACAGAATGAGAAGGGAAGAGAGAGATGGAAAGAGAGTAAGAGAGAGAGAGAGACAGTGAGAATGGAAGATGGAGAGAGTGAGATTGAGGAAGAGAGAGAGAGCGTGAATAGAAGAGAGAGAAAATGGGAGAGGGAGCGAGCGAATGAAAGAGAGAGAGGGGGGAAAAATAGAAGAGGGAGAGAGCGAGAGAACGGAAGAGAGAGAGAAAGAGAGAATGGAAGAGAGGGAGAGAGAGCAATTGCATAGAAGAGAGAGAGAATGGGAAAGAGAGGGAGAGAGAGAGAGAGTGAATAGGAGAGAGAGAGAGAGATAGTGAATAGAAGAGAGAGAGAGACAGAATGGGAAAGAGAGTGAATAGAAGAGAGAGAGAGACAGAATGGGAAAGAGAGTGAATAGAAGAGAGAGAGAGAGAGAGAGAATAGAAGAGAGAGAGAAAGAGAGAGAGAATGGGAGAGGGAGAGAAAGAGAGAGAGAGAGTGAATAGAATAGAAGAGAGAGAGAGAAAGAGAGAGAGAAAGAGAGAGAGAGAGTGAATTGAATAGAAGAGAGAGAGAGAGAGAGAAAGAGAGAGAGAATGGAAGAGAGGGAGAGAGAGCAATTGCATAGAAGAGAGAGAGAATGGGAAAGAGAGGGAGAGAGAGAGAGTGAATAGAAAGAGAGAGAGAGAGAGAGAATAGAAGAGAGAGAGAGACAGAATGGGAAAGAGAGTGAATAGGAGAGAGAGAGAGAGAGAGAGAGAGAGAGAGAGAGAATAGGAGAGAAAGAGAGAGTGAATAGAAGAGAGAGTGAATAGAAGAGAGAGAGAGAGAGAGAGAGAGAATAGAAGAGAGAGAGAGACAGAATGGGAAAGAGAGTGAACAGGAGAGAGAGAGAGAGAGGGAGAGAGAGAGAGAATAGAAGAGAGAGAGAATGGGAGAGGGAAAGAAAGAGAGAGAGAGAGAGAGAGAATAGAATAGAGAGAGAGAGAAAGAGAGAGAGAATGGGAGAGGGAGAGAAAGAGAGAGAGAGAGTGAATAGAATAGAAGAGAGAGAGAGAAAGAGAGAGAGAATGGGAGAGGGAGAGAGAGAGAGAGATAGGGAGAAAGAAAAAGAGAGAGAAGGAGAGAGAGGGGGGAGGAGAGAGAGAGAGAGAGAGAGAGAGAGAGAGTGGGGGGGAGATCTGCAGTGTGCTATTAATAGGCCTGATAATGAGTTGCTTACAAAACAGAGCAGTGGGATTACCAGTGTGTTACATCTATCTGCTCAGCTAATACTAGTGCTACTGAGTGTGTGTGTGTGTGTGTGTGTGTGTGTGTGTGGGTGGGACTCTCTCGGTGGGTGTTGGAGAGCGTGGTTGTGTTTTCTTACACCACCGCTTTGGCCGTGTTCTTCCTCGTACGTGTGATAGCGAGTATCATCTCCCGCGCTCTGCGGTTCACGACTACCACCGGCGTTCTGATTCACTGCTCTGAACACCGCCACGTCTGATCAGTCCTGTTACAGAGCAGGTCAGACCCTCATCACCGTCACCTCCTTATTACCTCACTGTGCCCTCAGCCTCAGTCATTTCAGACGCAGTGATTTCTGGGAGAGCGTGTGATGGAACGAGCGTGAAAACCGTTCCTAGATTTAAACGTCTGGCAGTTCACGCCGGGTTCGCACGGCTGCAGATGTGTGCGCTCCCTCCGGCTGACAGTCTGTTCACTCAGCAGCATCTTCACCTGGTCTCTGGGCAGCAGTGCACGAGTCTGGAACCAGAGAATCCAGAGTTCTCAGGACTGAAGTTCAGATTAACATTTAAAACAGATTTACAATCTCAGATTAAATCTTTAACAATGTGTAACCTTTAAATGCTGTTTCGCTGTAAATCATGGTGAAATCCCAACATCACCAGTTTAAATTTGATTGATTATTAAAACCGCGCTGTGAAAACCTCACGTTAAATCCTGCTCACCATCAACCAGAGTTAGAACAACCTCCAGACGCAGCAGCACCACAGCAGGATTGATTTACTACCCTGCGAAACATGGCGGTGGCAGTTTTGGTGCTCTAGAGGTTTTCTAGTAATCTAAAAGAGGCACAGGTAGTGTTACAGTTTACCTGTACACAGGTAGGTCAACGTAGTGTTACAGTTTATTTGTACACAGGTAGGTGAAGGTAGTGTTAGTTTACCTGTACACAGGTAGGTGAAGGTAGTGTTAGAAGTAGTACCCAAGAACTCACTACGCTATACCAACTGCTATACCAACCAATATATATATATATAACTCTACACTCTCTCCAGTGCTGTACTAGACTCTTATTTGTTAATGGTTTGGGATCACTGTGCTTAGTTTTCCGTTGTGGTCTTTCCAGGTGTGTTAGTGTTTAGAAGTTGGAGAGGATTTATCTAGCGTCTGGTGTCAGTACTGATTCAGCACTGATCTTCCTGAAATTCATGACCGACATCCGAACCCCACCAGAACTATTTCAGGCCCACAAGTTTTAATTATTAAACCAATGAATTCCCGTTAAAATGAACATTTCAGCCTTCCTTCCTTTAATTACACACCAGCACTCACTGTTCACAGTAACCCTTCATCACTGTCTCCCAGCACCCTGCGGCCCACCCTGTCCAGTGACTCACCTGAACCACTCAGGTGGACGTTACAGAGTAATGCTCTAATAATTAGTTCCATTATTTGGAAATAATCCTTCAAATAAATAGATTAGCAGTTTAAGCTTGTTTATCTGTTCCTAGTGTGTATGTATGTGTGTGTGTGTGTATATATGTGTGTATGTATGTATATGTGTGTGTAAGTATGTGTGTGTATGTGTGTGTGTGTATTTGTATATGTATGTCTGTGTATGTGTGTATGTATGTATGTGTGTGTGTGTGTATGTATGTATGTGTGTGTATTTGTATATGTGTGTGTGTGTATGTGTATGTATGTGTGTGAATGTGTGTGTATATCTGTATGTATGTATGTATGCATGTGTGTGTGTCTTTGTCTGTGTATATATATGTGTGTGTGTATGTGTGTATATCTGTGTGTGTGTGTGTATATCTGTGTGTGTGTGTATGTGTGTATATCTGTGTGTATGTGTGTGTGTGTGTGTATATCTGTATGTGTGTGTGTATATCTGTGTGTCTGTGTGTGTGTGTGTATATCTGTGTATCTCTGTGTGTGTGTATATCTGTATGTGTGTGTATGTGTGTATATCTGTGTGTATTTGTGTGTGTGTGTATCTGTGTGTGTGTGTGTATGTGTGTATATCTGTGTGTCTGTGTGTATGTGTGTATATCTGCGTGTCTGTGTGTGTGTGTATATCTGTATGTGCGTGTATGTGTGTATATCTGCGTGTCTGTGTGTGTGTGTGTGTATATCTGTATGTGCGTGTATGTGTGTATATCTGCGTGTGTGTAAATGGATGTTTATTTAAGGGAAGGTGCAAAAGGACCTGTCGGTGCTCACGTTCTTGCCCAGGTTACCATGGTGATCTGGGCTGCACATTCACCAGCTTGCTGTGCTCGATATGCTCCTGTGTGTGTGTGTGTGTGTGTGTGTGTGTGTGTGTGTGTGTGTGTGTGTGTTCAGTAAGGTGTGCACGGTTGGTCATCCAGCTTGGCATTGAACTGCAAACACCTCACAAAGCCTACTGTCTGTACGTCCTGCTGCCAGCCCGGTCATGTGACTCCACCGTCCAACCGCTACGCTGTCCAATGCTAATGTCTCCTAATGGTAACTTCTCCACTTTATATCTGGACCGGTTCTCATGTTTGGCCCGTCTGATTAAACAGGTGAATATCAGATGCTGTGTTGATTTTACAGACCTCAGTTCTGAATATCTGTGTGTCCGACTGTGTCCTAGTGAAACGACCCATAGGACGCCGCCCACAGGACACTGCTGTCTGGATAGTTTTGGTTGGTGGACAATTCTCAGTCCAATAGTGACACTGAGGAGGTGTTTAAACACTCCAGCAGCAGCACTGCTGTGTCTGATCCACTCACACCAACACACTACTAACACCACCACCACATCAGTGTCACTGCAGTGCTGAGAATGATCCACCTCCCTAATAGTATCTGCTCTGTGGTGGTCCTGTGGGGGTCCTGATCATTAAAGAACAGAGTAATAAAGTATACATGACCTACAGTCTGTAAGTGGAGCTCCTGTATGGTCAGTGGAGCTGATACAGTGGACAGTGAGTGGAGGTCCTGTATGGTCAGTGGAGCTGATACAGTGGACAGTGAGTGGAGGTCCTGTATGGTCAGTGGAGCTGATACAGTGGACAGTGAGTGGAGGTCCTGTATGGTCAGTGGAGCTGATACAGTGGACAGTGAGTGGAGGTCCTGTATGGTCAGTGGAGCTGATACAGTGGACAGTGAGTGGAGGTCCTGTATGGTCAGTGGAGCTGATACAGTGGACAGTGAGTGGAGGTCCTGTATGGTCAGTGGAGCTGATACAGTGGACAGTGAGTGGAGGTCCTGTATGGTCAGTGGAGCTGATACAGTGGACAGTGAGTGGAGGTCCTGTATGGTCAGTGGAGCTGATACAGTGGACAGTGAGAGGAGATATGAGATGGTGTTCCTGATGAAGTGCTCGGTGAGTGTATGAAGCTCTGATACTCTCCAATAAGATGAGTTGTAAAATGTCAGCCCACCCCTGAGAATACTGCGGCTCGTTTTAGACCCTCTGAAGAGTTCTCTCACAGCCTATTATCTCACACGTTCCCTGCAGAAGGACTCCGCAAATAGGAAGAGCCTGACTACTCCACCCAGGGGAGCTGTGTATATACCGTCTGCGGCGCTATACCGGCGCTGCTGTCACGCAGAGTTATTAATTTGTGTTTCTGTGGCATATATAGCAAACTTAGTCAAAGTCATTCAGAGTGGGGTTGCTGGGAAGTGGTTCAGATGTAGTTTACAGTGGTGGTGATTAGGGCTGTGTTTTGGCAAGAACCTGGTGATACAATACGTATTGTGATACGGCGGTCACGATTTAATATATCACAATATATTGCGATACTGTAAGTAAAGTGATATACTGTGATTTTTCAAATCCTACTATTAAATCACACCACTGTATGAACAGGTTTATCATTGTTTACAATAGCACTGCGCCCTTGTGCTGCTTGTTAATGTTGGAGTGGAGCTGAAAATGGATTACAACACTGCCATCTAGTGGTCAGAGGTTTAAACACAACACACACAGATTCACCGTCTTCCTGGAATCTGTGTATTGATACTGTGTTTTTGAGAATCACGGGACATAATTTCCCAAAATTCTATACTTTCGATATCTTACACCCCTAGTGGTTATGTTGTTTACAGTGGTGGTGATGGTGTTTACAGTGGTAGTGATGTTGTTTACAGTGGTGGTGATGGTGTTTACAGTGGTGGTGATGGTGTTTATAGTGGTAGTGATGTTGTTTACAGTGGTGGTGATGGTGTTTACAGTGGTGGTGATGGTGTTTACAGTGGTAGTGATATTGTTTACAGTGGTGGTGATGGTGTTTACAGTGGTGGTGATGGTGTTTACAGTGGTAGTGATGTTGTTTACAGTGGTGGCGATGGTGTTTACAGTGTTGATGGTGTTTACAGTGGTGATGGTGTTTACAGTGGTGTTGATGGTGTTTACAGTGGTGATGGTGTTTACAGTGGTGATGGTGTTTACAGTGTTGATGGTGTTTACAGTGGTGGTGATGGTGTTTACAGTGGTGGTGATGGTGTTTACAGTGGTGATGGTGTTTACAGTGGTGTTGATGGTGTTTACAGTGGCGATGGTGTTTACAGTGGCGATGGTGTTTACAGTGTTGATGGTGTTTACAGTGTTGATGGTGTTTACAGTGTTTATGGTGTTTACAGTGGTGTTGATGGTGTTTACAGTGTTCATGGTGTTTACAGTGGTGGTGATGGTGTTTACAGTGGTGTTGATGGTGTTTACAGTGGCGATGGTGTTTACAGTGGTGATGGTGTTTACAGTGGTGTTGATGGTGTTTACAGTGGCGATGGTGTTTACAGTGGTGATGGTGTTTACAGTGTTGATGGTGTTTACAGTGTTTATGGTGTTTACAGTGGTGTTGATGGTGTTTACAGTGTTTATGGTGTTTACAGTGGTGGTGATGGTGTTTACAGTGGTGGTGATGGTGTTTACAGTGGTAGTGATATTGTTTACAGTGGTGGTGATGGTGTTTACAGTGGCGATGGTGTTTACAGTGTTGATGGTGTTTACAGTGTTTATGGTGTTTACAGTGGTGTTGATGGTGTTTACAGTGTTTATGGTGTTTACAGTGGTGTTGATGGTGTTTACAGTGGTGGTGATGGTGTTTACAGTGGTGGTGATGTTGTTTACAGTGGTGTTGATGGTGTTTACAGTAGTGGTGATGGTGTTTACAGTGGTGGTGATGTTGTTTACAGTGGTGGTGAGGGTGTTTACAGTGGTGGTGATGGTGTTTACAGTGGTGGTGGTGATGGTGTTTACAGTGGTGGTGAGGGTGTTTACAGTGGTGGTGATGGTGTTTACAGTGGTGGTGATGGTGTTTACAGTGGTGGTGGTGATGGTGTTTACAGTGGTGGTGGTGATGGTGTTTACAGTGGTGGTGGTGGTGTTTACAGTGGTGGTGAGGGTGTTTACAGTGGTGTTGATGGTGTTTACAGTGGTGGTGATGGTGTTTACAGTGGTGGTGAGGGTGTTTACAGTGGTGGTGGTGGTGTTTACAGTGGTGGTGATGGTGTTTACAGTGGTGGTGAGGGTGTTTACAGTGGTAGTGATGTTGTTTACAGTGGTGGTGATGGTGTTTACAGTGGTGGTGATGGTGTTTACAGTGGCGATGGTGTTTACAGTGTTGATGGTGTTTACAGTGTTTATGGTGTTTACAGTGGTGTTGATGGTGTTTACAGTGTTTATGGTGTTTACAGTGGTGTTGATGGTGTTTACAGTGGTGGTGATGGTGTTTACAGTGGTGGTGATGTTGTTTACAGTGGTGTTGATGGTGTTTACAGTAGTGGTGATGGTGTTTACAGTGGTGGTGATGTTGTTTACAGTGGTGGTGAGGGTGTTTACAGTGGTGGTGATGGTGTTTACAGTGGTGGTGGTGATGGTGTTTACAGTGGTGGTGAGGGTGTTTACAGTGGTGGTGATGGTGTTTACAGTGGTGGTGATGGTGTTTACAGTGGTGGTGGTGATGGTGTTTACAGTGGTGGTGGTGATGGTGTTTACAGTGGTGGTGATGTTGTTTACAGTGGTGGTGGTGGTGTTTACAGTGGTGGTGAGGGTGTTTACAGTGGTGTTGATGGTGTTTACAGTGGTGGTGATGGTGTTTACAGTGGTGGTGAGGGTGTTTACAGTGGTGGTGGTGGTGTTTACAGTGGTGGTGATGGTGTTTACAGTGGTGGTGAGGGTGTTTACAGTGTTTATGGTGTTTACAGTGGTGGTGATGGTGTTTACAGTGGTGGTGAGGGTGTTTACAGTGGTGGTGATGGTGTTTACAGTGGTGGTGATGGTGTTTACAGTGGTGGTGATGGTGTTTACAGTGGTGGTGGTGATGGTGTTTACAGTGGTGGTGAGGGTGTTTACAGTGGTGGTGGTGGTGTTTACAGTGGTGGTGATGGTGTTTACAGTGGTGGTGAGGGTGTTTACAGTGTTTATGGTGTTTACAGTGGTGGTGATGGTGTTTACAGTGGTGGTGGTGATGGTGTTTACAGTGGTGGTGAGGGTGTTTACAGTGGTGGTGGTGGTGTTTACAGTGGTGGTGATGGTGTTTACAGTGGTGGTGATGGTGTTTACAGTGTTTATGGTGTTTACAGTGGTGGTGATGGTGTTTACAGTGGTGGTGAGGGTGTTTACAGTGGTGGTGATGGTGTTTACAGTGGTGGTGATGGTGTTTACAGTGGTGGTGGTGATGGTGTTTACAGTGGTGGTGATGGTGTTTACAGTGGTGGTGATGGTGTTTACAGTGGTGGTGATGGTGTTTACAGTGGTGGTGAGGGTAGTCTCAGAGCCAAAACAGCCCTAGTTTGTTGCCCCCTAGTGTGTGTTTGTGTGTGTGTGGGAGTTTCACTCTCCTCTAGTGTGTGTGTGTGTATGTGTGTGTGTATATGTGTGTGTATGTAGGAGGGGGTTTCACTGCCCCCTAGTGTTTGTGTGTGTATTATTGCACAGATGCAGGTTAAAGTCCTCTGTGGGAAAAACACAGGAAGCAAATAGCTCTAAATTCTAAACTCTTGTTTTTCTGTCGTTTGAACGCAGCCGCTGTCGTTTGCATTGTGGGAAATTATCCTGATGACTGGACCAATAGGAACGCTCCACAATAGCTTGGAGAAAAGTCCGGTCCTGTTGACGTACATTGAAAGTAGAGAGGGTTTCTGTGTCCGGGTGGTTCTGTGTGGAGTGTGTATGTTCTCTCTGTGTTTGAGTGGGTTCCTCCGGGTTCTCCGGTTTCCTCCCACAGTCCAAACACATGCATGTTAGGATCCTCACTCTAAACTGCCTGTAGGTGTGAGTGTGAGTAGGTGTGAGTGTGTGTGTGAGTATGTGTTGGTCATGTGATGGACTGGCAACCTGTTCATGGTGTACCCCACCTTGGGTTCTTCTTAGATGCTGATGGTTATGGATGATGGGATGAAGGGCTCGATGATCACTGTGTAGAACCTTTACGTTATGGTTCTTGGTGATGGAGGCCGTGTTTCTCTCCCATCTCAGATCCCTGGATACTGTGGTGCACAGGAATTTGAGTGAGTCCACAGTAGAAACCACAGAGCTGTTGAAGTTGAGGGTGGGGTGGCAAGGTGGGCTTGCATTTGTGTTGAAGCTCAACTAGAAAATAATGTCTTGCCTGCGTTAGATAGATCCACGTTCTCTCTCTCCTCAATGAAGACGCTCTGTTAACCGTTAGTCGTGCGGAGTCGGAGAACAGAGTGAAGTTTCACATTTGATTAGTGAACACAAGCAGAGACTCACTTATTCCTCTACAAACACTCCACATGCGCCGCGCTCTCCTGAGCTCATTAGTGTACTAGATAAGCTAACTGTCATCCATCATGGTGTCACCTCCGCCACTGTGGAACTCCAGGAAGAGCTACCAGCAGCAGCACCACATAGGTTTAATTCTAGCCTCTCTCCTGAGATCTTAACTCCTCCCTGGATTCTGTCCCCGTGAAGCTGAACCCACTGTAGAGTATAGAATATTGGAATATAATCAGAACCTTGTACTGGTGGGAATGTATTGGTGCGTCGTGGGTTCCTCCAGGTTCTCCGGTTTCCTCCCACAGTCCAAACACATGCATGTTAGGATCCTCACTCTAAACTGCCTGTAGGTGTGAGTGTGTGTGTGAGTGTGTGTTGGACAGGTGATGGACTGGTGACCTGTTCATGGTGTACCCGCCTTCACTCGATGACGCTGGGATTGGCTCCAGCCCCTCCATGACCCCGACTGTGTTGCGAGTACATGTTTTGAGTTTTTGTGTTGCAAGTATGAGTTTTGAGTTTCGGTGTTGCGAGTACATGTTTTGAGTTTCGATGTTGCGAGTACGTTTTGAGTTTCGGTGTTGCGAGTACATGTTTTGAGTTTCGATGTTGCGAGTACGTTTTGAGTTTCGGTGTTGCGAGTACATGTTTTGAGTTTCGGTGTTGCGAGTACATGTTTTGAGTTTCGGTGTTGCGAGTACATGTTTTGAGTTTCGGTGTTGCGAGTACATGTTTTGAGTTTCGATGTTGCGAGTACGTTTTGAGTTTCGGTGTTGCAAGTACGTTTTGAGTTTCGGTGTTGCGAGTACATGTTTTGAGTTTCGGTGTTGCGAGTACATGTTTTGAGTTTCGGTGTTGCGAGTACATGTTTTGAGTTTCGGTGTTGCGAGTACATGTTTTGAGTTTCGATGTTGCGAGTACGTTTTGAGTTTCGGTGTTGCGAGTACATGTTTTGAGTTTCGGTGTTGCGAGTACATGTTTTGAGTTTCGGTGTTGCGAGTACATGTTTTGAGTTTCGGTGTTGCGAGTACATGTTTTGAGTTTCGATGTTGCGAGTACGTTTTGAGTTTCGGTGTTGCAAGTACGTTTTGAGTTTCGGTGTTGCGAGTACATGTTTTGAGTTTCGGTGTTGCGAGTACATGTTTTGAGTTTCGGTGTTGCGAGTACATGTTTTGAGTTTCGGTGTTGCGAGTACAAGTTTTGAGTTTCGGTGTTGCAAGTACAAGTTTTGAGTTTCGGTGTTACGAGTACAAGTTTTGAGTTTTTTTGTTGCGTGTATGAGTTTTGATTTTTGGTGTTGCGAGTACATGTTTTGAGTTTCTTTGTTGCGAGTACAAGTTTTGAGTTTCTGTGTTGCGAGTACATGTTTTGAGTTTCGGTGTTGCGAGTACGTTTTGAGTTTTTGTGTTGCAAGTACGAGTTTTGAGTTTCGGTGTTGCGAGTACATGTTTTGAGTTTCGGTGTTGCGAGTACATGTTTTGAGTTTCGGTGTTGCGAGTACAAGTTTTGAGTTTCGGTGTTACGAGTACAAGTTTTGAGTTTCTTTGTTGCGAGGACGAGTTTTGAGTTTCTGTGTTGCGAGTACGAGTTTTGAGTTTCTGTACATTTTTGGAAGACCAAATGGAGTCTTTTTGGTTTAGAAGTCTGAATGATTAGCTTTGGGTTGCAAGCTCAAGTCTTGAGTTTCTGTGTTGCGAGTACAAGTTCTGAGTTTCTGGTTGGCTAGTCCGAATTATGAGCATCTTGGTTGCAAGTCCAAATTAAGTCCCGTCATGTTTCTGGATTGCAGGTCCAAATCTTGAGTTTCTGGTTATCAAGTCCGTGTCTTGAGTTTCTGGTTATCAAGTCCGTGTCTTGAGTTTCTGGTTGGCAATCTGCGTCTTGAGTTTGAGGCTGCAGATGGGAGTTCTGAATTTCTGAATTGTGAGGCACAGTCGAGTCTTGAGTTGCTGGTTTGTGAGCCCAGATTGAGCCCAGAGTTTCCGTGTTACGAGTCCGAGTCGTGTTGACTTTCACAAGTCTTCAGTCGTGAGTCAGTGGATGCTCGAGGCCCCGTCCCTGCTCCGCGGTGCCCTTATCCTCGAATGAACTGCTGATTCTCACAGGCAGGCCGATGTTGGGCAGTTGTTCAGCGGTGCTGGAGACGGAGCAGATGTTTCAGTGGCTGAACGTTACTGTACTGTACAGCTTCACTGAAGACGCTTCAGATCGGACTCTGCAGCTGTGCCTGCGCCGGCGTGCTGACTGTATCAGACCCGCGTGTACAGTCAGTTCTGAAATGAGATTTCTGAAAATGTCACGGAGCACTTCTGCAGTCCTCTAGACCCACTTCCACTTCAATTACACCTCAGTGACTAGCAAACAGCCTAGAGGAGCGCTGACTCAGGATCAGTCCGTTCAGCAGCTGTGCTGATCTGACAGGGTGACTGTTTAGATACGACTGTGTTTTTTTTTAATTAACTTTTTAAACTTTACCTCTCAGAGGATCAGCTTCTTACTCAGCGCTGCTGTGTGCATTTCAGCGAGCTTGATCATTTATCCTGAGTTTCTGGATAGTGAATCTGAGTCCCGAGCTTCTGGGTTGCGATCCTGAATTTTCTGGGTTGCTAGTCTATATCCTAGGTTTCTGGGTTGCAAGGTTGAATCCTGGGTTTCAAGGTTGCTAGTCTGAATCCTAAATTTTCCCAAGTTTCTGGCTTGTAAGTTTGAGTCCCAAGTTTCTGGGTTGCAAGTCTGTGTCCTGAGTTCCTGGGTTGCAAGTCTGTGTCCAGAGTCTGAGACTTGAGTTTCTGGGTTGGGAGTCCTAGGTTTCTGGGTTGCAAGGTTGAATCCTGAGTTTCTAGGTTGCTAGTCTGAATCCTAAATTTTCTAGATTGCAAGTTAAAATCCTGAGTTTCTGGGTTGCGAGTTTGAATCCTGAGTTTCTGGTTGGAAGTCTGAGTCCTAAGTTTCTGGGTTGCGAGTTTGAATCCTGAGTTTCTGGGTTGTGAGTCTGAGACCTGAGTTTCTGGGTTGCAAGTCTGTGTCCAGAGTCTGAGACTTGAGTTTCTGGGTTGGGAGTATGAGTCCTAAGTTTCTGGGTTGCAAGGTTGAATCCTGGGTTTCAAGGTTGCTAGTCTGAATCCTAAATTTTCCCAAGTTTCTGGCTTGTAAGTTTGAGTCCCAAGTTTCTGGGTTGCAAGTCTGTGTCCTGAGTTCCTGGGTTGCAAGTCTGTGTCCAGAGTCTGAGACTTGAGTTTCTGGGTTGGGAGTCCTAGGTTTCTGGTTGCAAGGTTGAATCCTGAGTTTCTAGGTTGCTAGTCTGAATCCTAAATTTTCTAGATTGCAAGTTAAAATCCTGAGTTTCTGGGTTGCGAGTTTGAATCCTGAGTTTCTGGTTGGAAGTCTGAGTCCTAAGTTTCTGGGTTGCGAGTTTGAATCCTGAGTTTCTGGGTTGTGAGTCTGAGACCTGAGTTTCTGGGTTGCAAGTCTGTGTCCAGAGTCTGAGTCCTAAGTTTCTGGGTTGCGAGTTTGAATCCTGAGTTTCTGGCTTGTAAGTTTGAGTCCTAAGTTTCTGGGTTGAAAGTCCGAGTCCCGAGCTTCTGGGTTGCGATCCTGAATTTTCTGGGTTGCTAGTCTATATCCTAGGTTTCTGGGTTGCAAGGTTGAATCCTGAGTTTCTAGGTTGCTAGTCTGAATCCTAAATTTTCCCAAGTTTCTGGCTTGTAAGTTTGAGTCCCAAGTTTCTGGATTGCAAGTCTGTGTCCTGAGTTCCTGGGTTGCAAGTCTGTGTCCAGAGTCTGAGACTTGAGTTTCTGGGTTGGGAGTCCTAGGTTTCTGGGTTGCAAGGTTGAATCCTGAGTTTCTAGGTTGCTAGTCTGAATCCTAAATTTTCCCAAGTTTCTGGCTTGTAAGTTTGAGTCCCAAGTTTCTGGATTGCAAGTCTGTGTCCTGAGTTCCTGGGTTGCAAGTCTGTGTCCAGAGTCTGAGACTTGAGTTTCTGGGTTGGGAGTCCTAGGTTTCTGGGTTGCAAGGTTGAATCCTGAGTTTCTAGGTTGCTAGTCTGAATCCTAAATTTTCTAGATTGCAAGTTAAAATCCTGAGTTTCTGGGTTGCGAGTTTGAATCCTGAGTTTCTGGTTGGAAGTCTTGAGTCCTAAGTTTCTGGGTTGCGAGTTTGAATCCTGAGTTTCTGGTTGGAAGTCTGAGTCCTAAGTTTCTGGGTTGCGAGTTTGAATCCTGAGTTTCTGGGTTGTGAGTCTGAGACCTGAGTTTCTGGGTTGTGAGTCTGAGACCTGAGTTTCTGGGCTGCAAGTCTGTGTCCAGAGTCTGAGACTTGAGTTTCTGGGTTGGGAGTATGAGTCCTAAGTTTCTGGGTTGTGAGTTTGAATCCTGAGTTTCTGGGTTGAAAGTCTGAGTCCTAAGTTTCTGGGTTGCGAGTTTGAATCCTGAGTTTCTGGCTTGTAAGTTTGAGTCCCAAGTTTCTGGGTTGAAAGTCCGAGTCCTGAGTTTCTGGCTTGTAAGTTTGAGTCCCAAGTTTCTAGCTTGCAAGTCTGTGTCCTGATCTTCTGGGTTGAGATCCTGAATCCTATTTTTTTGTGTTGTGAGTCTATATCCTTAGTTTCTGGGTTGCAAGGTTAAATCCTGAGTTTCTAGGTTGGCGGCCTGAATCCTACTTTTTCTGGGGTGCGAATTTGAATCTTGAGTTTCTGTCGTACTGGGTTGTGAGTCTGAGACTTGAGTTTCTGTGTTGCGAGTCTGAATCCTAAATTTTCTGTTTTGCAAGTCTGTGTTCTGAGTTTCTGGGTTGTGAGGTTGAATCCTGAGGTTCTAGGTTGCTGGTCTGAAACCTAAATTTTCTGGGTTGTGAGTCTGAATCCTTAATCTAAATTTAGGTTTCTGGGTTGCAGGTCCTGTATTATGTTCTTTATTAATTATTAATTATTAATTTGGTCTTCTTTACACTCAGTGTGCAGCTTATTGTTATATTGCTACGTCCCATTGCCTACTGAGGTTTAGCCCCGCCCATTCAGCCTGCAGCAGTTTAGCCCCGCCCATTCAGCCTGCAGCAGTTTAGCCCCACCTGTTCATGTTAAAGGGGTCCTGGCTGTGAAGACATGCTCTGTGAAAGTTCTTGAAGGTCTTTGTGTTGAGTGTGAATTTCGGGATGAATGGACCAATAACGACGTCCTCACAGAGACATGGTTTTAATCCAGAGTTGTCTGAGGGGTCAGAGGTCACAGACATTCAGCTCTGGAGTTTGACCTTCTCCTCGGGGGGTCCAGTTAAAGGTCTAGCCGCGGTTAGGTTCTGACCCGGCTCAGTTCTGACCGTACCGTCTCATGCTGTATGTCCATGTAGTCTGTTTGATCATTGAAACATTGTCCTTTCATGTCTGTTCCGTGTTTTGATCTTGATGCCCTCTTTGTTCTCCCCCCTCTGACCCTGACCCTGACCCCTCCCTGACCCTGACCCCTCCCTGACCCTGACCCCTCCCTCTGCCATGCTCTGTGTGCGCTCTCAGCTCCAGTGCGGAAAGCTAAGTTCGTGGAGAGTCCCCGCATTCCTGAGTCCGCTCTCAGCT